>JBBMKF010475053.1:0-10234 GCA_037834155.1 Curcuma caesia | reverse complement strand
GAATGATACTTTCTTTTTATCTTATTTTTATATGCAGGTGAAGACAAGATAGTGACGAAGAATCAAGCAAAGTTTCCGGCGGACCACGATGATCTCTTCTATCTTGTCTTCATATATTTTCTGATTTGTTTGTATCAGTACTTTGTATGGATTTGCTGAATTGTGATGATGTGACTTGGTTAGACTTATAGACATGTACGCACATGTCTAATGTAGTTATTTGCTAGATTGGATTACTTTGATGGATTGTATATTATGCTTTTTATGGATTGTAGATGTTATGGATATTTGGATGTTATGAATATGGATATTTTGAATGTTATGGATCCGTGTATGTTATGGATATTTGGATGAAATGAATGGATGTTATTGATTTATTTGTATTGGATTTGATATGCTTGTTTGTTACAGGTTACATGTATTTATGAATCGATCCAATTGGATCGATATTGTTTGTATGTACAGGATATATCAACAAATAAATTGTTCTGGAATTTTTTTTATTTTGTAATGAAATTTGTTACGAAAATTGATTTCGTCACCAATTGGCGACGAATTTTGCAATGAAAACACGTTCGTTGCAATTATATCGCAATTTACTGTTTATCGAATATTTGCGACGAAATCACAATTCGCCGCCAATTGGCGACGAATAACTCTGTTCGTCGCCAATTGGCGACGAACACAATGATTGGTCACCAATTGGCGACGAACATAAAATTCGTCGCCAATTGGCGATGAATCACTGTTCGTCGCCAATTGGCGACAAATACAATGATTCGTCGCCAATTGGCAACGAAAGTGTTCGTCGCCAATTGGCGACGAATTTTACGATGAATTAGTTGTTTCGTCGCAAATTTTTGGGACGAATAGAAAGTTTCCGTCGCAGAAAATTGGCAACAACTTTATAGCAACAAAAAATTTTCGTCGTAAAATCCGTTGAAAACCTATTTGCGACGAACTTTTTTAGAAAATTTGTCACAGAATTCATCGCTAAATACTATTTTTTGTAGTGGATAATTATTTGAGATTTATGCTTATTGAGTGTACTTATATACTAAAGTTTTTAAAACTTTATATCTTTGAAAATTGATTGACCAACACTTAGACACAAAATCTTTAGGTCAACACTATATCTAAGAACCCTAAGACACAAGCAAAATTTTTTTGTGGTCAACAAGGATGTCCTAAGAGAGTGTCTTGTTGAGGGGGAGGTTATTCTTGAAAGATCCTATTTTTAAAAGATATTTTAAAAAAAATTACTTGAAAACCTCTTTGAAAATATGTTTTTGAAAATGCACATGTTAGAAAATATTTTAAAAATTGATCTTTTAACTTGGAACAACCCATAAGACATATAGGGAGATTGCCTTGTGGTCAACAAGGAGCCTTAAGGAAATGTTAGAATTAGGGAGAAGTCCAAATTGAAAGTTCAATCAAAATTCATATTTTAAAAATTATAAGTTATTTATTTTGATGATTTATATTAATCTCTTAGACACATAGGGAGTTTGTCTTGTGGATAAGAAGAAGCCCTAAGAGAGTGTCAGATTGAGGGAGGTTCAAATCAATAGAGTAAAACATATTTCAAAATTAGTTTTTATAGAATATTTAAAAAATCTTTGAAAACCCCATTTTAAAAATATATTCAAAATTATCTTAAATTATTTTTTTAATTTACGTCAAATCGTAAGATGCATAGGAAGGTTGCTTTATGGCTAACCAAGAGCCCTAAGGACATGTCAGGTAAAGGGGAAGACTCTGATTTAAATGAATAATATTAGTTTTTCAAAATCATCTAGTTTAGAAATAACTTAAAAATCATTTCAAAATTTATTTTGAAAATTCTCTTGAAAAACTATTTTAAAATATTTTAAAAATTTCTTTCAAAATTTGATTTAAAAATCTTTTAAAAAATTATTTTAATTTTTTTTAGAAAAATTATTTTTGAAAACTACTATGATTTTTCAAGAACTGTCAAAATTTAGTTGTGACCATAAGACATACCATAATTGTTGGTGTAATATAATAAATTTTTTGATGTATAAAAAGGGGAAGAGGGGACTTAAGTTAAAAATTTTAAATTTCTCCTAGATTATTAAATCCTGACCTAGATTTAATTTAAGAAATTATCAAACATCAAAAAGGGGAAGATTGTTAGTGCAAGAAGCAATAGTCTACCCCTAGAGTTTCGATGCTTAACAATACACCTAGGTCTGGTCAGTTTGACCAAGGGTTGATCCAAACAGGACCTAATATTTAGATGTGAGTGAAGTCTAGTCAGGTCAGTTTGACTAAAAGACTAGCGAGAAGTCCTAGTCAATTTGATCGAATAAGGAAAGTCTTAATTGGAAAGCTTTCCTATGGAAATGACTAGTCCTAATTGAAGTTTAGGCAAGGGAAAGTCCAACAGAATGTTTAGCAGGTGAGAAGTCTACCTATGAAAGTGACTAGTCCTAATGGAAAGTTAGACACGGGTAAGCCTAGTAGGTTAGACCTACAGGGTAAGGTTGTGGTAAGCTTAGTAGGTTAGGCGGACTACAGATAGACTTCAGTTGCTTTGTTTGTGTGTCTGCTTATCTTGCAGGAACGAGGAGTGGATAGGAGGAACAAATAGAAGCAGTCGAACCAAGCCTAGGGTCAACTTAGGTCAAATTTGAGTTGATTAGATCTGGGCACCCAGATGTTACTCTAGGCGCCCGGATAGTCCAACCACCCTTGGATGGTCCAAGCGTCTGGATAAAAAAGAATCGGCTCCGATAAAGATCGAAGAGATTAGATCAGATCAGGTCCAAGCACTCGGATAAGAATCTTGGTGTTTGGAAGAGTTTATATAAGGGCCTCAATGCGCACGATAAGAAAATCAACTACTACTCCATACTCTTCATCCTGCGGTGCTGTTGAACGCAAATGAGTCCTACTTGTGCAACCGAGAAGCTCCAAGAAGGATGCAATGTCCTCAAGGGCTTCTAGATCGACTACACGAGACTTTGATTTTATTTTAGTCTTACTATTGTACTTAACTTTGTATTATTATTTGGACTATAAGACGGGTTTCTCCACCTCTGGACAAAGGTCCTGAAAGAAAGACCTGTAGTGGACGGGTACTTCTCGTACATATGCTTTGGATATACTACCTCTGGGGGTTAGAAACCAAGTAAATCCACGAGTCCTCTATCTCTTTTACTAATTTCGTTGTAAGTGTATGTGATAGAACGAACGAACGAAAAATACTATTCACCCTCTCTAGTGTGCCCACCGATCATACACATATTTCTTTCATAGCCTTAATAAAAAATTTTAAAAATAGCTTTTAAATAATAATATTGGTATTAATTAATATATTAATTTAAGGTTTATGTCGATCAGAATGCCTAAAAAGCAATAAAAACAACTATGATAATTAATATAATAATCTATCTATATATAAGAATTAGAAAAACCTTAGTTAATTAATAGCTCATTGTGTTAATGTTTTAGCAGTTTGTAAAAAATCAAACCAAAAACCAAGCTAATACGCAAATCAAAACTAATTGGAGAAGTTGATAGACTGAATTTTTCAGTTTGAATTGGTTTGTTTTAATAGTTTCAAATTATATATGCTACCACTAAGATATAGGTATCGAAAAGAGTTTCCTAGATAATGTCGTAGCCACCATTATGCTTTAGATGTCACTAAATAGGGATTATTTGGACTATAAGTTGGTCTTTGGATCTCGATAGATGAGCATGTGATCAAACCTTAAATGTTAAAGATTGTGACTCTTCAATTTACTCCAACACGACGATGAGTTATAGCATCGTGAGTTATAGCTGATAATGAAACGTTACAAGCTTAGATGAATGAGTGTCTATAACATAGTCGTAACATTATAATTTAGAACCAAAGTAGGGTCGTCTATTAGATGTGTAGTTACGTTCAATATTATCTACCTAGTATGATGAGCGCTATAAGCAACACTAGGTCACATAGCTAAGACATTAAGTTGTGGTTCCTAGTAGTCTTAAATGAATGTGATTAGGTTATGGATGTAACTTACCCTTAAATGAATTATATACTCTCTATAACGAGGCGTCATTCGGTGGAATTAAGTTTGTTTTCGGTATAAAACAATTCTAGAATGAGTGACCTATTTGGAAGCCCTTAAATTGGAGTTAGATTCCACAATGAGACAAAACTTTAAAAATAAAGTATAAGATGTCAATCAAAATTGACAATACCTTGATGTTGTCGAATAAGATGAGTGACATTAGTAGAAGTTCCTCGTCTTATAGTCATATTCCACCATGTGATAAAATTATGAGATTGATTGTATTAGATTGTCGATCAAATCAATCAATATCTAGATAATCTTGACTAATAACATGGTATATATTGAAAGACAAGTAAATTTTCGAAGACAACAAAAACATTTACTCTATGTTACAAGTGTAACATATATAGACATTGTGTCCATTAACCACCCAATTCAATGACTCATTAAATTTTAGAAAGTACACGTAGAAGTTGTACAACTTCTATAGAGTAACATGGCACATTGAAAGATTAATTTAGAGATGATCGCTTTGATTGTAAGAATTGACTACATGAATTATCAAAAAAAAAAGATATATTGAAAGACAAGTAAATTTTGGAAGAGAACAAAAGCATTTACTCAGTACTGTAACATAGACATTGTGTCCATTGACCACCCAATTCAAAGACTCATTAAATTTTAGAAAGTACAACTAGAAGTTGTGTGGCTCTTCCATTCCATCAATTTCTAAGATAAATCTATCTACGTAGCTTAATTAGTTCATTGTACACCCACTAAACTCACATACTAGCTAGTCTTAGAATCAAATTTAAAGAAGAGTTTTAATCGATAAATTTAAATTTGAGGCTTCTGTTTCAAAAAAAGAAAAAGACAAAAACAGGAGCAGCAATAATTAGAGCAGCAGCAGACGAAGCTAGCTGCAGCATGCAGTTTTGGCCAGTAACGGAGGGCGGTCTGCTGAATGAATGCGCCTGTTGGCCTCGCCACGGCTTGCCACTGTGGCATGACAGCAACTCCTCCGCCCCACCGCCCGGTCCCTCTCCTCCTTCCGTCTCTCTTGTACGCCTTCACCTCAGCCACTGACGTCCAGGATCTGCCTGCCTGTTTGCCTGTCTGCCTGCCTTTTCATTACGATTCCTTCATCGCAGTGTTTTGTTTATTAATTACTACAGTAGATATGTATGGTTTGATCGATGCTAACGAACTGTTAACACTGATCGCGCACTACACGGCCTATCATTCATCAGCATTAATGAACACTTGGTAAATGAAGGGGGGCATGCATGCATGGCGTTGCAGGATTTCAATTGTTTGGGATATGAAGAACAGATGATAGCATAGTTCAGTGTTTGTTCTAGAATGAAGCAGTAGGAAGAGTACAAGTACCAGCAAGCAAAGGGTTTTCACATGGAAAAGCTATTCCTATATAGGAATAGCTTCTCAAAATCTGCAGCAGTGAAGTTTGAGTTCTATAGAAAATTAGGTACTAGAAAAAGTGTTGGAGGTATATAATTAATTTTGTTTTTAATTCGGCTTGATCTATAACTAGCAATATTTTCTTTGGTTCGATGGTTTGTTGATATTTGCACAGGTCATAAATTGTTTATGGCGGAAATTATTTTATTACCAACATGACTCATTTATTCATGCATGGATAATAAAGAAAGTAGCTTAGCTTGTAATTATAAATTATTCTATATGACTCTGTCGATCCACAACTCGAAGTTTTTTTTATAAATGAGTCATGCTGACGTATTAACTCCTTTATAGAAATAGTGATGAAAAACGAAATTTATCTTCTTTTTTTTATAAATTTATTATTATCAAAAATATTTTTTATTCCACACTCTAGCCATAGTGGTAAAGAGTTCCTATTACACCTTAATTTCTAAGGAGTTCACTCTCTTTCTATCTATAATTTTTTCAAATAATGGAGGAGATTATCATCAACTTTAGGTGTTTACTTGCTTTGTCAATGTCTTCCCCTTCTTTTGCAAGTTAGATAGGTTTATGATATAGTCAACGTCTCTAGTTGACTCGCCCTCTATTGATATTTGACTATTCTCTATGAAATTGATCTATTTTAATTTTATATTTGTTCTGAGACACAATACTATATGGGCTTCTTAATTATGGTAGATAGAATTATCCTTCCATGTGTTGCCTTGGAATGTTAGTTGAGTAGTGCTTCTTAGATAGGAAGCGAGTGATGTTTTTTAGATTGGAATATTTGAGGTGTCATATATATGTAATGTCTTCGATCGTTAAAAGGTAGTTCGCTATTATTCTTTTATCGATTCAGAAGTCCTCACTTAAGATTGGTTATTGTCATTGGAGATCACGTTTCAATCTCTCAAGGTGGAAAATATACCACACATTCACTTTTTTGGGAGCTCAATATTCCTTGTCTAGTGGGGTTTGTTGCTAGCCTTGAGCTCCTCTCCTTCTTTTGGCCATAGGGACTAGAGTCGACTTGACTTTATGAATGGGCTTCCTCTCTTTAATGGCAAAGGAGAGCCATTCATTATGCACTAAGCCAACGACTTCACCAACCTATGTTTACCTCGTAGGTGTTTTTATTGGAGCTCTTATGTTTCATTGGACATAGCTTAAGGATAAAAGAAGCTTCTTTTTGGGTTGTTCCTCAATCATTATGTGAGTAGATCTTAGTGGTTCTCTCTCTCCCAAGCATGTGGGACTTATGTTAGGACACATGCAAATTAGAGAGGTGAATAGTTCTAATCGCTTGGCCTCAATTGCGTGCTCATCTTTTAAATATACAGTAAAAAATTTGAATCATAGCACACATAATCAAACTCTTATGGGAAATTTGAATCAAACTCAACGTCAAAACATAACACACATAATCTCTAACTTGGATGATTTACTTGGTTCACTACTTCCGAAGACGATTACATCCAAGGTCTAGTCCTAACGACTACCGCTACTAATCCTTCTTCTTTCATATACCTTCCACAGGCAAAGAAGCCTCTTACAACTTATTTTCATATAATATAATAAGAAACAAGTATACAAATACAAATGAAAATGAAAATGATTTTATAATGAAAATTTTACTTTTTTGCTTTTTATCACTTTAGATTGTCTCTTGATGGTAGGAAATGCAATAGCACTACGTCTCCAATCTTTCAAGAACTGACATATTCGATCTTCCTCAAAACCTTCTTTAAAGGCTACTACTTGGGTTGATTTTCGCCTAATAGTTGATAGCTATACTTCACCAATCGACTGCCATATCAGATCCGACAGTTTAAACTATTGATGCAATCGATCTCTGATCAAGATTGACCAAGTTAACTAAGCTCGAGTTAAGATTTTGATATTTGATCAATATGTTAAGTTGGTTGAGTGAAGAGTCAAATAGGTCAAGGTTGATTAGATACTTGACGAGATATAGAAAGTCCAAGTGAATCATGGATTACTGAACGCTTAATGGTCGGAAGTCCAATATGGAGTTGGCACGAGATAGCAATTCCAAGTGAGTTATGGAGCACCAGACACTTGGTGATGACAGAAGTCCTAGCAGGTCAAAATGGATGAGATGTTAGACAATAATGAAGTATCGACAGGTCAAGATTGGCAGGATGCTAAGTAACAGAAAGTCTCGGCAGTTCAAGGTTGATCAGATGCTGAGCAAAGGAAGTCTGAGTAAGTTGTGGTCAACCAGATACCATGGTAATGATGGAAATTTTGACAGGTCAAGGTTGATCAGATGCTAAGCAATGATAAAGTTTTGATAGGTTTAGGTTAACCGGATGCTAGACAATGGAAAGTCTCGATAGGTCAAGGTTGATCAGATGCTGAGTAAAGGAAGTCTTGGTAAGTTAAGGTCAACCAGATACTAGGCAAGATGAGAATTCAACTTGATAAAGTCAAAATAGGAGTATTAGTTGATTAATAGGGTGTATCGATCATCCGATGGAGTCTAAATCCTAAAATTACGTTTTGAGGTGTTTTTAGAATTTGCTACAGTAACTATGATTTTTGCTATAGTAACTAGGGTTGCTATAGTATTGATGATTCGTAAATCCTAACACCCAAAAATTAAGATTTGCTACAGTTGTAATTATAGTTTGCTATAGTAACTAGGTTTAGGGTTGCTGCTACGGTATTTTTGCTATAGTACCAATCGATTGGTGGCACTGTAATAGTGAACATAATATTTTCAAATCGATTGGAGGCAAACAATCGATTAGTGAGTCTCACCAATCGATTGGTAAGGTAAAAAAGAGTCATTGTGTAGGTTTAAATGGTTGGATTTGATGATAATCGATTAGTGAAGTCTAGTAATTAATTGCTAGGCAAAATCAGTCCGAATAGAAGCCTTATAAAGAGGATTTTGAGAAGGTTTCTTGGGACCAATTCTTGAGAGGTTAGAGGCGAAGTATTGTTGTATTTCCAACCATCAAGAGGCATTCCAAAGTAACAAGCAAATATCCAAAGTAAAGTTCTCAATTGTAAAATATTTTTGCTTTCATTTCCATTTGTATTTTGTATTTCTTGTATTTGTTCTTTTAAGACCTTGTTGTAAGAGATTTCTCTACCTCTAGAAGGTAATTGGAGAAAGAAAAATTCATAGTGGAGGGAGATCAGTAGGAGTAGGCCTTCGATTAGTCGCTTAAGAGGTGGATACCAAGTAAATCTCAAGTTATGTGGTGTCGATTTTGGATTCAAATTTCCATTACGCATTCAAACAACGAGTATGAGATCAAGATGAGAAATGATCAGAGCTATTCACCCCTCTAGCTCGTAAGGTCTTAACAAAAACTTACAGAATGACTCTTTCCATACAGTTTGACTACTATTAGTCGATTGATGAACCATAACAATTGATTGGTAGGCCTTAGTCGAATTGACTAGTTGAGTTGGAAACATTTTGCTCGCTTGAACACAGACAGTAGTCAATTGTTGGATTTCAGCAGTTGATTGGTAGCCAATAGTTCAACTGAGCAGTTTAGTGTTACAGTGTCAGTAATCAATTGCTGCATTTCAGCAATCAATTATTGGATTCTAACAGACCCCCTTTATTCCAACCCCAAGTTTTTAGGGTTTAACAATCGATTATCACTTTTGAGTAATTGATTTCTACCCATGTTTCAACCTTTCCAAAGTTGAAATGTCATCTTGCTTAGCATCCAGTTGACCTCCACTTATCAGGACTTTCTTTTGCCCAGTCATTCGGTCATTCTTAATCTGTCGGGACTTTTTGTTATCCAACATCTGTTCAACCTTGATATGTTGAAATTTTATGCGCCTAGCATCCGATCACCCTTGACCTGCCATGACTTCTCATATTCTAAACATTCGGCCTTCCTTGATCTATTTAGACTTCCGTACTTATGCCAAGTGTTTAGTCTTCCATGACCCACTTGGACTACTGTCATTTTTTATCACTAATTGTCTGATCAACCATAACCCACTTGGACTTTTCTCTTGACAACTCCTTGTTGAATTTGTGATCACCAAATATTCGATCAACTATAACTCACTTGAAATTTTTATCTCATGCCAACTTTATGTTGGACTTTCGACCACCGAGCGTTTGATCACCTATAACCCACTTAGACTTTCGTATCTTGTCAGGTATCCGATCAACCTTGTCTATTTGATGTCTTACTCGACTAACTAATATATTGATTAAAAAACTCCAACTCGAGTTAACTCAAGCTTAGTTAACCTAATCAACCTTGACTAAAGGTCGATTACACTAACAACCTATTGGTTGATTCCTAATTTGGCCTAACAAGATGGCCTTTTATTCAAACCATGTGACTAGGCCCTTCTTTCCTCTTAGGTTGAATTATAACTTGGACTTCTCCCTTTGCTCTTAAGGCTTTTACTTCTCTACCCATCCATCACCTGGTGGTGGTTCTATCTAGCAAAATGCTAGGTATATATATCTAGTTTGAGAAACAAGAATAGTTTCATCTTATAGCAAACTATCCTTCAAAAGGGGTGAGGCATTTGCAATCTCCTATAGCACTAATCACCAATGTAAGATGGTTCTTCCTATGAAAAAAAATCCAACTTACTTTTGAGTAGCTAAACATGACTCCTTAATTCTTTGCCTAGGTATATCATATTTATATATGCATCTGTGAGGATTATTATTCATGGAAATGTGACTATGTACTATTGATGCTATCTTGGTGGATTTGGAGGTTTCACTTCTTAAT
>JBBMKF010475043.1:0-10235 GCA_037834155.1 Curcuma caesia | reverse complement strand
TATGAGAAAAGGCAGATAAACTTGTAGGTAAATGTATTCTCACTTGCTCACAGTTTGTGAGCTGATCCAAATAAAAAGCACTAACTCTCCTAGCCTGTTTACTCCTTTGTCCTCCCTTCTCTTGCAGGTCAAGAAGACCAAACTTGATCTGCAAGAACTTACCATGATCAGCTAGGCTTGGCATGCCACAAGGCTTGTAGTCCTGGTCATCCTCCGACCGATCCAAATTGATGACAACAGAGCCATCGAGATCAACAAAGAGGCGGCAGCAGCAGGGCCTGAGAGGGTGTGGAGATGATCAGATGAAAGACCAGCAGGTTAGCCTTCATGGTGGAAAAGATGCTGAAGTGGGAAAGAATGGTTTTTCTTCAAAAGATGGAGACCAAGGTGATTCGATGGAGAGTTCTTCCATTGGTGGGGAATCATCCTCATCACCTTTGGCCTCTTCCGAAGAGGAGGAGATCAGCAAAGAAGAGGTGGAGAGCAAGGCAGAGAATGAAGCTTTGGGGTGTTTAGATTGCCTAGAGGAGTCCCTTCCTGTCAAGTAAGTCTTCCTTGTGAATTTGATTAGTTCAATTCATGACTTTCTTATCAATTTCCACAGGAGAGGATTGTCTTTTTTCTTCTCAGGAAAATCCAAATCATTCACAAGTTTGTCAGATGTTGCCAACATGACTGCAATCGATCTGACAAAATCCGAGAACTCCTTCAACAAGCGAAGAAGAATTCTCATCGCAAACAAAGCGAGGAGAGCTCATCGCTATAATCACATCTCAGAGGAAGCTGGCGAAGATGATGAAGAATCACAAAGCAGCAAAGAAAAGAACAACTCCAAGTGTTTCGGATCCAATAGGTCCTTTTCATTATCTAACCTACAACATGCTTAGTTACAGAAAAAGATCGTCATTCCTGTGTTTGAGATTTGGGTTGGGGTTCTGATTAACATGTGTAATAAGAACAAGTATCCTTTAGGATCCTATTCTGCTTCTTTATCCTTATGCTTCATGAGGAGTACAGTTAGTGACCTACTTGGGGGGATTAGATAAGTTCCCCCACCAATAAAAGTTGATGGATGCCAAATGCATGCCCCCACAACTTGTGTTTTATTTACATGCACAAGTTTCATAATCTTTTTCCTCAAAAATAAAAAATGAGTCTCTGTCAGTTCAAGTTGGATATGGTGCATTTGATCAATGTCTGATATGGATAGTAGTAAAAATGCCACAAATACAGAAGCTCGATGAGTCTTCATCAAAGTTTGGTTGCAAGTGACATTTTACATTGCTCACTGTAATTGAGTTTGGATTTTATATCGAAATTAAACAGAAGGCACAATTTGCATACAATGAAAACTGCAATCCATATCAAGAGTGAAAGCATAAATTTGAAACTTATTCTTGAATTCTATTGAAAGAATTGCAGCTAGTAATCAGTGCATGAAACCTCTTACTTGTTGGACAATAGTTAAACTAGGAGTGTTCCATCATCGAGACTTGTCCTAACTCATTTTGATGAAATATTTGTGAGCACAATCTGTCAAAAACTATGAACTTGAAGCATTCAAACTTCCAAAGTGCACACAACAGGCAATGAAGAACAGAAACAGATGAAAAAAAAAGATCATCGTGAGACAACAGCATTGGAGAATAATAAAAACCAATTAGACGGTATAATATATCTAGTAAGTCATAGCAAATTAGATTAGATTTGCCACATTTAACATTCATATTTGGATAAAGAACATGTAATAGAGGTAAAGCACAAAGATATACATAATTTACCGTAATATATAGTACAATTAAAATAATCATCCTTTGTTTCACCTCCGTCCGTGGCAAGAAGCCCGGGAAGATCGAGTCGTGGAATCCAGTGATGAAGCAGGCGTGCACGTATTCGATGACGCCCGACGGCGACTTTGTGATCGCCTTCCTCGGGGGCGAGTTCGGGAAGGACGTAGTGGTCGCCGGAGGATTCTCCTGGCACGGATTCAAGATGGGCAGGATGTTGGGGGAGGATCGTCGCAGAGATGGCGATCGACGGGGCGGCAGAGGAGCTAGAGATGGGGCACTGCCAGATCTCGCCAACAAGTTCGAGGAGCATTCGGCGTCTCATTAGTGAATTTCCTTTTTCGACGGGGGAAATTGCAAAACTGCCGGTGTTCCCTGCATCTTGCATTCATTTTTCGAATACGGATTTTTTTTTCAGTTAAAGTTGCTGTTCGAAATTTTATTATTATTTTATGCCGTTCGGATATTTAAAATAAATAAATAAATAGAAAGTCAATATTGCATTTTTGTTTTTATTATTTTCAGCTTGCTTAACATCTGCCAGCAATAATTCGTTGGCGCCAAGTGTCAATTAACGTTAATTGTTTTTTCAAACAATTCAATTAACGAGACGTGTATTAACGAATATAATTTTCTCAAACTACCGGTAGGAATGAATACATATATCCCTACAACAAGGAGCACATATTCTTTCATCGACTGCATATATATAATATTACGTCATCTATTTTCATTTCAAGAAGTCAGAATTTGAGGGAATTAATTATGTATTAGTCGTGCTGTCTTTTTCAACAATATAATATCAATTAATTTCTAAACAAAAAGAAAATTGAATATCTTATGTTTGATCATCTGTTAGACTAATCCATCAATGTCATCATCGTTAACCACCCTCTACACCATATTATCACAATTAAAACAAATCCTAAACAACTATTAAGAAATCAAGCCGTCAACCCCTTATCAATTATTGTGGAGATTAAGACAATAATATATAAATTAGTGTTAAATTTTGAATAATTATCTCTAACTTTCATGTAGAGAATTTACTTTCTTAGAGTGATATGAATTATACTATTATATTATGATATGTTTATTGAGGCACTATTTTTTATCTTAAAAAAAGAATACTTTTTTTTTTAAAAAAATGATAATAAGTGGCACTCTTATTATTTTTTCCTCGTGTTATTTGTCTGCTTGTTATTGATTTGTATGATGCATTGAATTCTATTTATTACGTTATCATTATTCATATTAGTTAAATTTATATTCGAACGGTAAAATATTAGGTTAAATCATTGAACACCTACCTCAATGTTGTTGTCCAGGGCTGAAGGACGCGGTATTATACGATCGATCCCACGATCATTTATGAGGAGGTAAATCAAGAAATTACAGTTGGTCACGACGCAGAAGGATATTGACTAATTTTATCAGAATTTAAATTCTTGTCCTCTTCTATATGTCCAAAAGCCTGTCCGGAGGCTAAGGACGCGTGTTCGATTCCTACACGAGTAATAATAATTTTACAATTGATAGAGACTCCAAAAATGTAGCCTTTTTTTAATTTACTTTAATATTTCACTGTAAATAAACAAAGAATTACATCGATTCTGTTTTGTGGGTCCTACCTGCCCGCCCTTCCACTGTCCGAGAGCCACGACAGCGAAAGAGACAGCTGGCCGAGTCACCGTTTTAAGCCGTCCTCCGATAGCAAAAGTTCGACCTTTCCATCTTTCTTGCCCCTCTCCTCCCCTCTCCTCTCGTCTTCGCGTCATCACTTCATTCACCAACTTCCGAGGGTTTGGGGAGCAGTATCGCCTGCTCGCTCCTCCCTCCTAGCACCGCTCGTGCAGTCGCGCTTGTGAGCTCTCTCTCTCTCTCTCTCTCTCTCTCCACGGCGGTGCTCTGTGGTTCCTTCCTGTAGGTTTTTTAGGCTTCTCCAGTTTATTCTAGCATCCTCCTTCGGTGTTCCGTAGTAAGCGCCTCGAAAGTTTGATACTTGGAACCAGTCCTGCGCCATTTGTTCTTCGTTTCCTCGGCCTGGACATCGATCCGGACAAAAAAAAATACTTGGCGCCTTGCAGTTTTCCCTGTTCTGTTGTTTTTTCTTCCCCTTTTTCGTTCGAGGAATTGGGATGTGCCATTTATCGGTTCGGTGAATCTTTGATCTTCCTCACTTGTTCGGCGTTCGATCTGCCATCCTTCTTCCAGTTACGTCTTTGAGCAAAATTCACTATTTTCCTTTTTTTTTACTCTTTTTCTGTTGCAGATTTGGCACGAGGAACATTATCTCTTTTGAATTGGCTTTATATTTAGTCTCATTTTGTTGTCCTGCTTCCGTATTTACCATAATCAATTTCCGTAACTGCTCTTCTCGAGAAGTCAAATCTTGGAGACAGACGAATTCCTTCGAATCTTTGTTTAGTACTTTCTAGGAAAAATAAGTTTGATCTACAACCGCGTAGTTGTGGCACTCAGTTTGCTATTTCAAATTAAGGTGCCATTTCGAGATAAAAGGCTATTTGCGAATTGCTCAGTCAGTGCATAAAAGAGATTATTTCTACTTGCCCGTCAGTTGCCTGCTCGTGTTCACGGCGTTGTTTCTGATCCCCAAAAAGTTGATTGTAGATGTTGGATTGCATATCCGGGCATTTCGATGTGGCTACTTAGGCTTCGACAGTCAATCGGGATCTCAGTTCTCATTATCGCTGCAATTACCTTAGTGGTTCTTTCTCATTCGTTTATAGGAGGAGGATGGGCTGCTAACCAGAAGCTTGACGTTGCAGTTAGGCCTCTGTTGAAGGGGCCTTCAGATCCTCCAGTTTTTGCATATTGGATATCTGGTACTGGCGGTGATGCTCAGAAGATTTTAAGGCTGTTGAAGGCAGTGTACCATCCGAGGAACCATTATCTTCTTCACCTAGATGCAAGTAGTGATGATCTCGAGAGGAAAGACCTGGCACGCTCTATTGGATCCGAGAGGCTCTTCATATCTTTTGGAAATGTTGATGTTGTTGGGCAACGTTATCCAGTGGATCCAACTGGACCATCAGCAGTTGCTGCAACACTTCATGGAGCAGCAGTTCTGCTCAGGCTCAACGCCGATTGGGATTGGTTCATCACATTGAGTGCTGTGGATTATCCTCTCTTGACTCAGGATGGTGAGTGCTATGGTTCTCATGAAAATGATTGATCTTGTCATGATTAGGTTTTAATTTCTAATTTCCACTGAATTTTTGAGGCATTTCATGGTATTTCCTGCATTTCAAACACTGAAAGAAAGAATTAAATGATCTTGGAATTACAAAAAGGATATCCCTTTACACAGATCTGAATGGTGGAAAAGATCTATGCGGCTAATAGCTAGGAGCCTAGGACATGCTATTTGTTGTTGTTAATTGCTACTGAACCGAGTTCAAAGATTACAATTATAGTCTGACATGGATACAATAATCAGCTTTAGTTTATTTTCATAGTTGAAAAACTGTAGCATGATCTCTCTAACTACTGTAACTGAATAAATTTTTCTTGTTGCTTGATTTCAGCTAATGAGATTTCTTTACACGTGATTTTGGCTTCAGAGTTTCCTATCCTTGTAATGAACAATTAGTTTCTTGCAGGGAAAATATGTTCAATTTATGTATGAATGTATCTTGATTGTTCAGTTGGCAAATATGGTCAACTTTTGTATGAACATGTCTCGATTGTCTTGAAAATGAATGCAGGATTAGACAAGGGGCACTGTGAAGCATGATCTCTCAAACTACCGTAACTGAATAACTTTTTCTTGTTCCTTGATTTCAGATAATGAGATTTCTTTACACGTGATTCTGGCTTCTAACTTTCCTATCCTTGTAATGAACAATTAGCTTCTTGCAGGGAAAATATATTCAATTTATGCATGAATGTGTCTTGATCGTTCAGTTGGCAAATATGGTCAACTTTTATATGAACATGTCTCGATTGTCTTGAATATGAATGCAGGATCAGACAAGGGGCACTGTGATGCTCTAATCTTGCAAATATTTGAGGCTGTAACACATGACTGTGAACCCTAAAAATTAATCATGACTAAAAATTTCTGGTTAACATGGGAAAACTTCTGGTTTCCAATTATGGACTGGTTTTTTAATGAGGCTTTGTTGTCTTCTACCTGTACAAATATGTTTGTGCATCCAATTTTCTACTCGTTTCAGAGTCAGAAAGTTTTTTTATCTAGCATATAAACTTCAATTCTGAATTCTGATCCTAGGTGTTTTTAGTATGTTCTTTCCTTGTAGTGATGCTTACAATTTTATATTTGTGCAGATCTGCTTTCTGTTTTCACTTCTTTGCCCAGGAATTTGAACTTCATTGATCACAAAAGTGATCTAGGTTGGAAAGAGTAAGCCTATTTCAATGACAGAATGTATTCATATTTTTGCATCCTGAATTTTTTCAAGTGTTTATTCTTTCTGATGATAGGCATGAGACGTTTAACAAAATTGTTGTTGACCCGAATCTTTATATGGAGAAGAAAACACAACTCTTAATCACTTCAGGAGTTCGCAAGACACCAAATTCCTTCAAGTTATTCACAGGTGCATCAATTTGCATAGTCTAAACAACCATATTGTGCTAGTTTCTGTGTATAGTTTGTCTGTTGCGATGTTTGATGTCTTTGATATTGCATTTTGTATTTCTTAGTATAGTTTATAGCATTCTTGTCGAGTTAAAAGCCCAAATTGTATGCAGATATGTTGTAAAGGTACTTGCAAGGAAAAGTCATGTTATTGTGTTTATTACTTATCTTTTAGATATCATAAACAGGTTCTCCATGGGTGATTCTTAGCAGACCTTTTGTGGAATATTGTGTGCACGGCTCAGACAACCTCCCTCGGAAATTACTCATGTACTTTGCAAATGTAGCTCACTCTACGGAAGCCTACTTCCAAACTGTGATATGCAACTCTCCTGAATTTCAAAACACAACAGTCAATAATGATCTAAGGTACTTTGTTTGGGATGATCCACCGGGGTTGGAGCCTATCTTTCTCAACGGAACACATCTGAAGGGCATGATGAAGAGCAGAGCAGCTTTTGCTAGGAAGTTCATGGAAGGCGATCCTGTTCTAAAGAAGATGGACAAGAAGATGTTAATGTACAAATCAAGACAGCGATGCTTTGAAAAACATGTAAATAGAGCAGTGAAGAATTGGGAAGGTGATCCCTGTTTTAGCTGGGAGAATGTGAACAATATTAAGCCCAGTAACTCGGCAACGAGGTTAAAAAGTTTGGTGACGGAGCTTATTTCCTCAGATAAGTTGTACTCGAACCAATGTAAATTCTGATGTGGTGATCTATCTGTTATTTGGAAGTCCAGCAAATTTCTCGTCTCACCAAAAGTTGATGCTGAAATCATTCATTGGCTTTAGCAACAGCTGAAATCCTTATAGGAGCTAGCTTCAAATTCCAGGCAACAATTGAAACAATAAATGGTTCATCCCTTCCAGCTTTTCGTTTACCCATCACGCATGTCGATTCATGATTTAAATGTGATTAAAGTCTAGATATTAGCTGCAAGAATCCTATGAAAGACTGAAGTTACTTTATTCTTTGCTGCAGCTAAAGATCATCAGTCTCTTATACGTAGTCATCTCCTATATCTTTGAAGAAACCAAGGTGACTCATTATTCTCCTTTACACGCTCAATAATGGTAGATTTGTTCAGCAAAATCTAGATTGATAATGCACATGCCCTTTGTAGTTGTTGCCAGTGTTTCTTATGCTCTCTTCCTTGTTTAACATGCTAATTTACCTCGCTGTTAGTTTTAGATGTGTAATAACAATACAATCTATAGCAACAGATGGAAAGCAATTAAACTAATATTGAAGGACTCAGAAGAAGGATTGTAAATGAATTGAGCATGGAAACTTAGTTAACTAAAAACCTTACTTACCTCAAATAAGAAATATTAATATATTTATAATTTAATTTGAATATTGATCTAATCAATAATGTATCTTATTTTAAATATATTACAAACAATATGAAAAGTGTAAAATTTGTAAGATAAGCATTTTTTATTTGTAAATATAAAATTAAAACAATTAAGACCATAGTTAAGTTTTATATAAATAAAATTATTTATAGATTATTTATGAGTTGTATTTATGAATATTAATTTAGTTTATCTCTATTTAAATTTCGTTATTTACTTTAGTTTTTAATTATCGAATGAGCACTCAATTTATGAATTTATTGTTCATTTACAGCGGTGCTTACAAGTGCAAGAGGACATTGATACACTCTTTAGGTTGACGTAGACTTTTGAACCTTCATGTTCCACTAAAGCTAAATTTAGAACAGAGTGATGCATTTGGATTAGCGTGCATTATTGGCATAATACCGATGCCATTAATTTGATATAAAGTTAACCAACCAAAGATATGATGTGAGAGATACATTATCATGACTTTACTAATTCCAAGGAATAAAAACAATATATATATATATAAGTAATTACTGTCAACATTGGCTTCATAAATACGCAAAATAAAAGCAAATTAATGTTTGATGTAATTGAAAATTAGATTGAATTGAAGGACGGTCGTGTTATTATCTGAATATGATACAATTTAATCCAGTATATCAGGAAAAAGGCCCTGTAAATATAAATATTACATATAATTAGGTTTGATTATTCGTAGAAAAAAAATATGTTTGTAATATAATTCGGTGAGATGAGTTAGTATGAGAAGCACCGAACAAGCTTAGAAAATAATTAACTTGATTACAAGGAGTTGGGACAGTGCAGAAACCAACATATTGCATGAGACGATCTCCTGTAATTTTTTACTTCTTTGTTGCAATAAACAAATAGCAAAACCAATCCTGGAAGTTTGGAACATATAGTATTAATAGCATAGCCACAACAAAAACCATACACATAATTGCACCGATCTCGACGATCACCATTAGAGAGAGAAGAAAGGTCTGCAGCGGTCCAATGATAGGGATTTTTGTCGCTTCTCTTCTTGCTTTGTTTCTTTCTAAATCACGTTCTTGAGTTGGGTTAATGGAGTCCCTGCGGCCTTCACCACTTCCTCTTTCTCTTTTCTCATGACTCTGCCATGTCTCTGCTGCTGCTGCTGCTGTGTTTTTCCTTTAAGTTTCATGATTTGAGCTTCTTTTTTTCTCTCTCTCTCTCCCTTTGATCCTCTTTTATTTAACGGTTAATTGAGCTAATTTGGGATGGATTCTGAAGCAAAGGCGTAACCTTTGGGTTTATCTGCAATCAAGTCTGGATTATCCCCTGTTTTCTATTCTTCTGTGACGTTTAAGTTTAAGGATTTTAACTTTTTTTTCGGAAATTTTGCCTGATCGACGTCGGCTTCCTCCAAAAAGATTGGATTTTGCTGCAGCATAATTGTTCGGGAGTTTAATTCCACTCTGCCATGACGCCGTGCCTCCGCAGTGGCAGTGGCGGTGGCGGCCGGAGCTGCGGCTTTGACATCGTCAAGTCGACGTCTACGTCGTGGAGTCGCTCCTTGGAATCTTCGTCGTCCTCCTCCCCTTCTTCCGCCCTCTCTGAGTCGAGCAATTCGCCGTCGCTCGCAATATCCATCAAGAGGGCGAGGACTCCTCGGAAGCGGCCCAACCAGACCTACAACGAGGCCACCGCCATCCTCTCCGCCACGTACCCGGTCGTCTTCTCCGCCTGCAAGACCGCAAGGCCTTCCGTTTCCATCCCCACTAATCCATTCCACCCCTTCCCGGAACCGCCCGACCTCCTCCCTCTGCCGATTCTCAACGACGCCGCATTCCTGATCCCAAACCCCAATCCACCGTACCCTGCCGCTGCAACCCACTTTCATCTCAAGAGCAAGACTTACGCCACTGTTTCCAAGGAATCCGCCGATAGCCCGGCCAGCGAAGTGTCTTGGGAGCCGAACTCGCCGGCGCACCCCATCGGGGAGGACTTCGATGCAGAGTCCATTCTCGAAGCGGAGGTAAAACAGGGCATTGATAGCATCATTGGGACCCTCGCCTTCAACACTCCAATCACCGACGCCGTCGATTCCCTGCTCCGTGGCTTCGTTGAGCGCAGAATCCCCAGCAGTTTCGAGCCTGACTTCGGATCCCAATGGGCGCTGAGGAAGAGGGACGAAGACGAGTGGTGGAGCTCGAAGGTGGTGCCGGTGTCAGACATAACACCAAATTACAAGCCTCCGTCTCCGGCCATGGTAGCGTCGAAGAAAAAAAACAAGAAGGCGGAGGAGGAGGAAATCGTGGTAATGGCGTCAGAACAGGGGAAGTGGAAGCCTGCTCTGGGGCTCAAGCTGAACCACGAAGAAGTCCTCAGGCATTGGACCGATCGCGGTTCGGTCTTCTCCGACCGGCCCGGCTCGTCAAACTCGTTGGTGGATGCTACGGTGAGTATAAATAGATAGAAGTTATTATTA
>JBBMKF010475034.1:0-10235 GCA_037834155.1 Curcuma caesia | reverse complement strand
CTGGCGACTGGCGAATCTAACACCGGCATGCTTGTCCACTCCTTGTCGAAATTCGCAATGCAAGCTTTTCCGGCAACATTAGGCCGGAAGCTAGGCTGGATCTCACGACGCTCCAGCTTCCTCCAATTGATTGACTTGAACCACTTGTGGTTCTTTATCTCATTGCTGCCAGTAGGGCCACTTCCAAGCCGCTTGCTTGCTTCCTTCTGAAGCAACTGAAAGGAGAAAGAGAACACCTTATGAACTTTCCACGTGATGGAATGTGAGATCAACAAGGATTCCAAGTTTAATCTACAAAGCAATGCTGCAAACTTACGCCTTTGAGCAAGGAATGAGCTTCACTAGACAAGTAAGCTGGCAGCTTAATTTTCTCCTTCATTATCTTCTGCTGCATTTTCTCTCTGTTGTTACTGATAAACGGCGGCTGCATATGCAATTGGTCATATTCGAATTGGTAGAGGAAGATATGATAATAAATGTATAGATAGGTTTATAAGTAGGCTTAGGCTAAGATCAATTAATCAGCAATACTATACATATTTGCCAATTTTTGTACATCTAAGACAAAGTTGAGTGATTTATAGATCCAAAAATGTTGGAAGAGTAGATACTTTAAGCCATAGGCAGAGTTTCTATCAATGATCATTGTTGCATTAGAATTTGCACAAGCTAGAAAGATTTTAATAAAATCAATTTAAACATGAAAATCAGCATAAGGTGACTTTTAGCAACAATTTTACAAGTTCAGTGAATGGAGAAAATCACGTACCTTCCCAGTAAGCATCTCAAACAACAAAATCCCAACACTCCACCAGTCAGCAGCTTTATTATGGCCTTTTCCAAGCACAATCTCAGGTGCCATATACTCCAGTGTCCCACAAAGGGAGTTTGATCGAGTATTTTCATCAAACTCTTTTGCCAAACCAAAGTCAGTTATCATGGCCTGAGGAAGCCTTACAGAATTTAAGTCATTCCTGGAAACAATGGAGATAAGTGGTCAACAAAAAGGGGTAAACAGATTCTCACATGGCCATCCGCATCCAGAAGGATGTTCTCAGGTTTGAGGTCCCTGTGCATTATACCATTTGCATGAAGATCGGTAACAGCAGATACTATTTCAGCAGCATATATGCGAGCGAGATCCTCTCTGATAATGTAGTTAAAAGTAAGTTTACACTAAAGGTGCATTAGAATCTTGTATACAGAGAATAGTTTAAGAACATCTGATCACCTGAACAAGCCGTGATTATAGAGCTGAAAGAATAGATGCCCCCCATTTACAAAATCTAGCACAAGGTATAACCGGTACTTTGTCTGCAACGATCAAATACAAAGATCAAAAGAAGACAAGATGAAAATGTTCAAAAATCTGTGATAGCACATATTTCATCATAAGGAACAACATTGTAGTGTTTCATCCATACTTGGAATTGAGTGAACATAAAGCTACTTGAACAAAACTAATAAGTATTTTAATTTTTTTAAAAAAAAGACTCTCACTGAGTAATAAAATAAATGGACTGGCAATTGATCAAAGTGAATAACAAATAATCAAATATCATTTTGAGCTTACGTAGGATATTACCCTGATAATAAGGGAACAATACATAAAATTATGGTACAACAAATCATATTTTTTGTGCCAGTGTTGAGTAGTTACGAAACAATACACAAGCAATTTATTTAGTGATAATGACATACTAAAATGGATATGCACAGTATTGGGGAAAAAACTAGAATAAGAACATAGGAAGCAATTAATTGAGAGTAAAATGTTTAAGACGAGAGAACAAAGAGATTATATAGTTAGACAAGTTGAATCCCCCACAAGACATCAATCAAAAAACTGCTTAATATAATAAGAAATGATTTACAAGAATGAATATTACTAGTGATGTAATTTACAATGTTATCATCGCCAAATAATTGGGCTTTGTGACACATTGTTTTTAAGTTGTGTGTCACTGATCAAGTTCAATCTAAAGGTGTGCTAGGTTAACACATTTTATAATGTTTTAGTAAGAGAACATTAATTTAGAATCTTGAAGAGGCAAGAATATAGTAGTAATCGAGATTTTGTCATGTTGACTGAAAAGTGTATTTGCTGTATCTTTAGCTTAAAGATATTTTAAAAATACTACACTTGGATATTAACAGGTGCATAGGAAGGCATCTTTATTCAGATCGAGGCTAAGAAATCTCACTTTTTAATTGCTTGATGATGAAAAATAAACAAAGCACTTTTATAAGAGTTACCGGGAACGGTAACATGTTATTGTGCAATCTGGATAACTGATAATTTCACCAATAGAACTCTTGGGGAAAAAAAATGAAGACTGAGGAAAACTACTAGTTAAGATTTCCAAGGCTTACTCTACCAGAAATCTATATAATGGCACGATCCAACACAATCATTCAAATACCAAAATTGAGCAGTGTTCAATATTATATCCTAGATGTTATCAGTATACAGATGAAAATAAGTAAAGAGTTGACAAAGATATCGCACCTGGAATGAATACCTCAGTTGGACTACAAAAGGATGGTCAACTTTTGTCAGTATATCTCTCTCAGCTTTCATGTACTCAGCATGATTTTTTTCCACAATCCTGTCCTTCCGCATTACTTTCATTGCATAGATTTCAAAAGTGCCTTTCTTTCTCACCTGAAACACTTTCCCAAATGCCCCTTTCCCGACAAGCTTCAAAACCTCAAAATCATCAAGTCCAATGCCCTCGCATTTCTCAGATACGGTTTCGTGCTTGTCTCTGATGTAGATTGATGAATCCTGGTCATCAGCCTCCCCAGTTGCACACTCCAAAAGATCCAAGGAGCTGTCATTCTCGTGTATTGTGAGCTTGCTAAGCTGCAATGATTGGCTAACTGGAGTTGAAGGGCCCACTAATGAATGTGATCGTTTGTGAATAACCATTGGGTCATCATAAACTGTCTCACTTGAAACTGATGCAGTTGCATTATCAGGGATGACAACATGTAAGTTAACGGAGGCATGAACTGGGACAGGACCAAACACATCAGAAAAATCAAATTCCAAGTTTTCAGACCCCACAACATCAGGAGAGACTGCTGGAAGAAGTATCTGCATCTTTAAGTTCTTGTGAGCATTGACCTTGGCAACACAACCTATCTCGGAGGAGACCATTTTTAAATTGCTAGACTGATTTCAAAACTGATGTAGTTGATTTTGGCTTCCCTTCCACTAAATCAGGCCAACTCCGCAGGTCTCCAAGACAACTGATGAAGAAGGAATCCTAACAATGGCCTTCAATAACTGGAAGTCCACATAAATAATAGGAACCCCCAGAAACCCTGGCAGTGAGCAAACCAGAAGCCCAGAACTGAAGTTGTTTCCCGCTGTAGAGGAAACGGAATATACCACTGTTTTTCTTGAATTCATGAAGATCAAGTTGCCTAGAGATGTTTAACAGAAAAGAAAAAGACACATCAATCAAAATCAGAGAAATCATATTAACCGAAAATTACACTTACATGGATGAAACATATGGCAGAAGAAAAATAAAAGTGCACAGTCCAAAAAATAGATGTAGGATGAACAGTCCTTTTTACTTGAAGTGTTAAGAACAGTACGATTAGAAAGTCCTACCAAAGGATTGTCTGGCATATTGTACCTCATACAAATGAAAGTAGTAAAGGTTCTTTGAATCAATATTAACATAATTCATCACCAATAAAACTGCAAAATTGTAATCAGGAATAAGGTTCAGAGACCTAGGAAGGACCAAACAGTTCATCTCAAAATCTAAATTTTATATGAGATGCTGATATTTGAGGAACCAGCAAAATAAATGAAGGCACCCGATAGCAATTGCCAAGCCTTAGCCCACACGACAAAGAGAAAATAACTAATATCCTAAGCTTGTCCTAAGTTGTCAGATAGCTAATCAGATACGCCTCTTTTCAGGTCAATGCTAAAAACAAAGGAATATCCAGATCCTAAGAAGTCCCTTGCAGCAGTCGTGAGATACCTCCCCAACCGCAACTTCAACATGAAGGCATCACAAATCCCCTTCTTTCCCATCTTCAAAGCCAAGATGCATGTATGCACGAATATTCCAAGTTTTTCGTTCTCTAATTGACAATAAATCGACTTGGAGAAAAGCTTATCATCATGAAACGCATATAATCAACAAAAAAAAAAAAGACGAGAAACATGTAAAAACGAATTTTTCAAGAAAAATATCCCCATATCTTAGCACGGGAACAAAAGTATTACCCGATCTAGATCAGAGGGCACAAACTAAAGAGAAATTACTTGAAACACCCAATTTCCCAAAAGTTTCTTTCGAATCAGGCGGAGCGCACGCAGGTACCAGCACATGCATCGTACTAGGACAATCATTCAAACTAAAATACAAGGTAAATAAAAACATCTAAAGAAATATAACTGATTTGAAGTGCGACTGCAAGCACAATATTGCCATCCAAGCACCCCCAAAGCTAACCCTAATCTCAAGGGAAACCAAGATTACAACAAACAGACACCGATCGATAGAGGTGGGTAGAGGAGAGGCAAATTCGCAAACCTTGCGAGGCGGAGAGATTGATTGGAGCACGGGAAACCGCGGCGGGCGATCAATTGCCGATCTCCGAAGCTCTTTTATATTTATTTCGCGGCACAATGAAGCTCTTTTAGGCATATGCGCAAAGCTTGCCTGGCCTTCGACGAAAGCCGAACCGCTCAGACCGTGCGGACGCTCGTACGTTATCATACAACAATGCAGATTCGCATCCGTTGGATCTTTATGTTGGCTTATCCGATCCGTTTATATCACCATGTCCATGGAAGACCCAGGAAACGGCCGGTTGCCGTCGCGTGGACGCACGATATTTGTATGCGAGTACACGGATGGAGATTGAGAGGGGCGGCCCGCATTCGTTGACCGAGTTTCGCGTCCGAAATTAATCGACCATATGAATTTTATTAATATTCCTGATAAATCAACAGAATATTAATAAAATTGAGAGAGGATGGGATAAGAATTGAATATGCTTCGTTTAAATTGGAATATAATTACAAATAATAAATAAGAATTAATTTCTATAATTATAAAATAGTTTATATTAAACAATTTATCTAACTCAAATTCAAAGTCTGCTAAGCTAAAATGATGCTTTGTTCATTTATAAATACAACATATATTTATTTAAAAAAATTTAATAAGAGCAGTAATATGTACTTTTTTAAAAAAAATTAAAATTTTTTATAAAATAAAGTGCCAAATAATTATTCTTATAGAGAATAAAATATTCTATAGTATATCTTAGTTGAAATTCAAACCATATTTATTTGAATAAATCATTAAGCACTAATTTAGTGAGAGAGATGATTTAGTTAATCAACTCAAACTGTAAACTTATCTCAAGTATTTCTTAGTTGAATTATGGTATTATTAATTTTAGGGGATTTAAGAACTGTCCATCAAAATGAATGATCTAACAAATTAGTTTCCACAAACTGGTTTTTGGAAAATAAATAATAAGCTTGATTATACTTTGAAAAGAAGAATTAATTGATGAAACAACTGAACAAATTTAAAAAATTTGACCCTAACCTTGGATTTTGACGTTATCTTAATGCACTGACTGACCAGCAAAGGATTCAGGCAGCATCAGGATGTCTTCCTGGAGAACATTTGTGATCACAAATGAAGCAAACGTCGTCAAAACATTTTTGCAATAAAATCACATATCCTAGACCAGTTTGCTCAGATATTTTGCAATAAGAATTTTGTTGCAACTGTTCGATGTATCATCAACCAAGTTCATGTTGTCTAATACAACTGCAAATGGAAATTCACCAGAATTCATCCAAATGGAAATTCTCAGGAAGGTAGATCGATTAAGAGCAGATTAGCAAAATGTTTGATAAACCTGATGAAGCCAAAATGCAACATGCTGCACGCATTGACACTGTAAATAGTGTAAAACACGCCAACCTGCAACAAATAGTTTGCGCAACAATGGAAATTTTTTCACCATGGTAAATAGAATGCAAATTCTGGGAAGGAGCACGCTAAGAGCCCTTTTGAGTAGTTCGATTTGACTGAACTTTTTAGCTCGATCAACCAAAGACTGGGACTAAATCTGACCAAATCAGGCGACTGAAAGGATTCTCCATAGCAAATCATGAAGGCAATGATGACTTTGCAGCAAATAGAAATGGGAACTGCTAACGTCGAAATTACAGCTGAACATCTAATAAAAATGTTTAAATCAACAAAGTACCATATCAAACCTCTTGGGAAGACTAAGAGGCTGATAAATGAATCTTCAATTCTGACCACCTATGTGTTGCTATAAAGCAAAGGGTTCGGAGTTTTCAATTGGCAGGAGGTCAAGTGATTAAGTTCCGAAATTAGTCATCAACTCAACAGCTGCACAAGTTTAACTGATAGTATGTAGTCTCCGGATGCCTGCATCACCTAATTACCGCAACAAAGCAAAGGGTGATGTTGATTCATTAACAGAACTTCCAATGGTTGTTGCAGTTTACACAAGTTACGAAAGTAGTCATTGGTTCATCAGCAGAACGTGTTTGCAATTGATAGTATGTGGTCTTTCTTTGCCCACATCGCCCGCATTTGAACTGATCGGTCGTTGCTTTAGGAGCTGCTCCTCTTTCACATTCAAACAAGGCCTTCTCTTTTATCTGTTTATTCGCCTGTTTCCTCTCGTCGCTAGCCATGTCTTCTGGAGCCAAAGTAACTATGTCCTGTGGCTTTACAAGACCAAGGAGGACTCTTCGTCGGAAGTCTTTGTTATTGTTGTCCCTCAAATTGAACATTATAGACCTGTATTTGTGTTTTTGCGAACCAGTTGAGAGGCCTAACTTCTCAAATAAAGCAGATTCCATAGATACAGCTACACGAATAGGGTCAGATGCATCGACTTCATCCAGGATGTTCCTCACTTCATCTACTTTGCTCTCAGCTGTTTCCTTATAAACTCGCGCAAAGGCTTCTGCAATAAGCTCTCGGATCTTATCACGTGCAGGATTGTTACACTTTACCATTGAAGACAGCTTCAGTGAGCCAGTGTCTAATCGAGGTTTCTTTGAAATATATTCTGCACTCTCATCCGTGGAGAAACCATCCCTCTTGTTTGATTCTCCAGTGTTTGTTTGTCCAAATTTAGTAGAATTGATATTCTCTAATTTGCCAGATCCTTGTTTGCCCATTTTGCTATTCTGTTTTCCCAAGTCACAGTCTACCTTACCAGCTTCAACACATTCAAATTTTGAAACAATGTTGCTCTCTGTTGATGCAGCTTTTGGAATCCTGTCCGCATTGAGTTTCATTGCTCGTTCAGTGTCCTTTTCAACCTTTGGAATATTTTTTCCCTCTGAGGCGTCAGATTTCTTATTATCTTTTGATGCCTCCTGAACCACTAGTTTCTTCCAGAACTGAAACAAATCATTTGCCACAGTCCGAATCTCATCATGGGAATGTTTTGTCAGAAGGCGAAGTTTTTTGCCAACCTGAAATATAAAACTCTATTACCATCATATGCAGAACTTCCAACCATTATCCAGTAGGTATATATACAAAGTAGAAGAATGAGGCCCACATTCTTGGCTCCAAACAAATAAAGAATGAACTTGAATTTATCAAAAATCAATCCTTTGTAAATAGGAAAATCTACCTTTAACTTTTGCACATAAATAAGGGAGAATAGTGCTCCAATTCAATGGACAAAGAGTTCAAAATTCACCAAACATGAATAAATCAACAAATGCAGTGGTGCACCTGTACATGCATATGATCCTTTATCAAAACATTTGTTGATCGTTACCAAAATAGGGAGGGAAAGCACCTCATCATGCAGCTTATTCCTTTGTACAAGTGTACACGTGCTTCTTATCTACAGATTTTAATGATGTTCCTCCTAAGAGTAAGAGCTTAGTTGGAAGGAAAACTACTAGCTTTAATTACAGGACAACAATTTTCTAAGAGGCATATCAAACCATTAAGTAAATGAAATACAACTACTTGCCTTTCTTCTCATCAGAAGTTACCTGCTTGGGCAAAGAAACTAAGACCAACGTGTTGAGACCCAAGAGGAAATAGCTTTAAGGAAAATCATTAAGTAAAAGTCTACTTAATTTGCTCCATTATTAATACTAATAATATTGCATATCTTGATGAATAACAGAAATGCATTTTTTCCATCCTAGCTGTTGTTGTTTATTCTAGAATACCTTCATAATTACAAGATTTATCCTTAGACAAGAAGAGAAACATAGTTGTCTTACACATTCTTTCAAAATATTCTCCACTTGTGTTCTTTGAACTTATTCATAGTCGAACAAAGAATAACCATGGCGATGCGCCGTTAAGTTGTACGTATGCATCACACATAAGCCTCTAACCCCTACTAAATATGAAACACACTTTCATTCCTATGTTTCAACTCGAAAACTTAAATTCATTAATCAAGGTTCAACCCCAATGCATTCCAGCATCTTAAAACTAAATTCCTGACCATGACTCAATGACTATTGCTCACTTTATCCAAATTCATCCATTTGGATCATCAATCCTCAAATTCTTCAGGTTAAGGCCTTACTTCAACATACTTATGTCAATAAGCTAAGCGAAAGAAACACTAATAAAACCCCAACTCAAAGAGGTGAATTTGATGAAGATCAATCATATCTACTACTGACATCCTAAATTACCTAACTCTAATAAGGCAAGGTGCATTTTCTAACTCACAAAATGCATCCACACGTGTCTGCTTACCTGTTATGCATTGCACGATGTCAATTGCATAAAGTTTGCCTAGATTTCAGAACAATGATCCATTAAAGTACCAATCTATTACCATTAACTAGGCTTGGTGTTTGTTGGTGTTAATACAACCACCTCATAATCGACCAAAATCTCTCGATAATATTTATCGTCTATAATGTTTCTAATTTGGTGGAGCCATCAAGCCACAGATCTTGTGAAAGCCTAAACTTTTGCATGAGTTCCTAATTTGGTAGAGGCATCAAGAGATTGGCTAACCAAATTGAGCTTGGGTAAATCAACCTCCTTGTGAGACTTGTACTTTGTTTATAGATTTTTGTTTTTCTTCCCATCACTGCCTTCTTTATGTCCCATCTATTATGTTAAGTGTTTTCTCACTTTTTGCATGCAATAAAAACAACCATGAGTCCCACCTATTTGAGGATTGGCAAATTGATACTCACTCCATCATCATTGAAACGTATGACGTATTACTAGTGATACATGTGGATCCACCCTTTTCTAAGTTTACTCCAACAATTAAGACTACCTACTACCCTCCAACATATTTATCAAGGTTGAGGATTGGCATTGGAATGCTATAATTCCACTGTTGCCTGTTGAACAAACCTAATGGGATGCTTTTGTTTATTGTTACTAAACAGAACAAGTTTCAACAATCCCACCAATAAAAACAGAGCAAGCTCTCGTCTGATCCATAAAAAACCAGAAAAATTAATAACCTTGCGTATCATTCCAAACCTAAAACTCTGTATCAGGTCGATACCAAATGAACTCTGATAAAAGATCGAAACTTTCTAACAAAATAGGTTCGAAAACAACAGCAGGAACAGAGATCCGGTCAAATAAGTCCCGGTACGAGAAATGCAGCTCGGAAGGACCGCATTACCTGAGTGGCCACCAAATCCTTCGTGGTCACCGGCATCTTCTTCAGCCGCCGGAGCGCACTGACACATCGTTCAACCTCCGTGCACTCCCCGCCGTTCTGGACCCGGTCCGCGGCCTTTTTTGCAGCCTCGAACGTCTCCGAGAGCTCCTCCTCCATCAGGCCTGAAAGAAAGGGGAAAGAAAGAGACACCAAGAAACATGGCAATGACGCAACGGATCGAAAAGGGCAAAAGAAAGAAAACTGAAGGGAGGGGAGGGGGACGAAGAAGAAATCGCACGAACGAACCCTAGGAAGCGAAAGGCGGCGAGGGGGCGTTTGTTGGTTTCAGGGGCTTGGGACGAACCACTCGTCGGCTTCTCCGACCACAGTGTCGATCAGCGTTTCGACGTATATATAAAGAGAGAGAGAGAGGGGGGAAACTGGAAGATTGTGCGATTCAGTGCATCGAACGGTGAGAAAATTTGCACGATGATTTGAGGAATTTTGTAAAACGCATAAATAAACAACAACAAAAAATAATAGCAAATTATGTAAGTTACCATAATATATATTTT
>JBBMKF010475023.1:0-10236 GCA_037834155.1 Curcuma caesia | reverse complement strand
GGGTGTGTGCGTGCGTGTGGATCCTTGGATTAGTCACCTCTGCGGAGGTGGATACCAAGTAAACAAACCGGGTTAGCATTGATCTGTTGTTTTCTCTTTTATATTTTACTTCCGCTAACACTCTTACAGAGAAACAATCAAGAAGAATCGAAAAACGCTATTCACCCCCCTCTAACGAACCAACCGATCCTAACAAAGAGGAGAAGAGTCAGAACCCTAGTTTTCCCTTGCTCTTCTTTTGTTCTCTTTGCTCTGTTATGCTTGCTGCCACATGGTTGCTACCCGTGTGGGTAAGGAGGAGATGAAGTCGGGTACCTAAATGTAAATGTTTGTTCTTTTCTGTTCTGTTGTAAGAAAGAAGAGGCCCTATTTTCTTTCCGGCTGCATGGGAAGAATCTGATTGTATTAGGTGTGATATCGAAATTCTATATAGTCATCGGAAATCATTTTCAATTATTCGACAGATTATCCAAACTTTACCTATCAATCTTGGTCGTCCGACGACCATCCGTCATTCTCACGGAAGCTTGCAAAGCTTCCGGAGAATTGTTCCATCGTGATCAAAAAGTTTTTCGATCGTGTGTTCGTTATCGATGGTCAAAGGTTGATCATTGTAAGCTATATCGGGAATATGATTCCCGGTGATAGTTAGAAAGCTCCGGAACGATCACGATAAACGTTGTTGCATGGTTTCCGGAATAAGGCTTCTCTCAATTCGATTGTCATCGATCATCGGCTAGTACCGAAGACGATAACGCGACTCGTGACTTCCGAAGTCATCCAGATGGGAGCTTGGTGTGGATCACCAATAGAGGAGGGACTCCGACGAGGACCGCTCGATTGATACCAACAACATTCAAACGTCATCAAAGAGGTACACGTAGAATAATCTTTTATTCTGCAAATTTTATTTGTGCACGTAGAATAATTATTATTCAGAAAATTTTAATTTCCTGCCATGCCTTGTACATGTTATTTCCTGTTTACCATGCGTGTGTTGTGATAATAATTTATTTTAATTATCTGTATATTTCCACTGCGCACGTTTACGAAACGTGTTAACATGCGCATTGCACCGAGACGATCCCAACAAAAGTTTCTCTACTTGAAGCTCGGTCTCTCTGTGTAGTTCTCCATCTCAACTTGAGTCACTTCAGCATCAGCCAGAGCTACCCAAGCATTAGTCTGAGCTTCCTTCAGTGTAGCTTGGGACTCCTCAATATAATGTCTCCTGTTGGTTGCGCCAATTGATTCTTCAGCTCAGCCACCTGAGCTTCTAGTCGACAATGCTCGACAACATAGTGGGGAAGTCGGTGATGAAGCTCCTTATACTCCTTTAAGGTCTGCAAGAATTATCAAGTTAGTATGTCGATTATATCATCCTACAAAATACAGAGCCTTCTTACCTTGACAATAGAACCATTGAGACGCTTACTCAGGCTTTCTAGAACCAAGCGGGGCAACACTTCGATTTCATACCAATGGACCTCTTCTAGGACACGCCTAGAGTGCTCTCCCTTTCCTCTGATGAGGTTCGGGGAATCCTGGGAGGAAGGGTAGGGGAGGTTTGGATCTTGTCCCGGATGCAGTAGGAGCAGGAGCTTGGTCTTGGCTTGGAGTTGGAGTTGGCATTCTATTTTTATCGTGGTGGCTTTTGGTGTGACCCTCCGGAAGTAAGCTTCTTAAAGGCATGACTACCAAAGGAATTCCTTCTAATGAGCTCGCCGAGGTATCGAGAGCACGTCGATCTATCTCACTTGATGGGTGTGCCGCACCCGTCTTCGTAAGAGGAGGTTGTTTGTGCACTCGACCCCTTTTCTTCGGCCGAGGCTCTCGATGGGTCTTAGGCGCCACCTCCATTACCTCTACCTCAACAACTGAGGCTTGGACTTCATGTGCTTGTTCGAAGTTCTCCCTTCTGATAAAAGAACGTGCAGACCCATATATAATGGCCTGAGAGTCCCCAACCTCGACAGGTTGATTGCTTACTATTGCCATCGCTTCCACTTTGATAGTTGAGGATTCGACCTTGTCTTCCGAGACCCACCAACTATCAGTCATTGTAAAATCCCATTTCAGGAGCTTGTTGATAGAGGTGCTCAAGATGATGTGACATATAAGAAAAGAGAAAGATTAGTCAGTATAAAAGATGACCCAAGGAAAAATAGAAGTTTTACTCAGACGATCATCCAAAAGGATGACATTCAGGCTCAGGTTGGCTCGTACAGGAGGGCCTCATTATCCACTAAAGTGATCACATTGAATTTTAGGTCGATTATGATATCAGTTGCGACCAAGTAGGCAGACTCTAGTCTGTACTGACTAAGGGATGGCTGTGGGGGCAACTCGGGACGCCAAGCTGTGGGCCAAGTATAAGGTTGATGAAGTTTGATGAAAAAGTATCTATTCTTTCATCCCTTGTGTGAGGTCAGGTACTTATCCAAAAAGTTACAGTTTGACCTCCTGGCAAAGCAAACTATCCCAAGCTCTCCACTTTTTGGGTAGAAAAAGTAATGTAAAGTAGGGGAATCAAAGGGGATTTGGTATATTTGAGAAATGATAACTACAGATTAAATGGTAAGAATTGGAGGCGAGCTGGGATAAAGAACATGGGAAATAGGTGGATAGATTTTGAAGGAAAGAAAGGATAGGAAATCTAAGACCATCGGCTAACTGACCTTTAAAGAAGGTAACGTAGCTTGGCGGCGGCTCATGAGGTCGATGCTCTGGGGTCATAATCCTAATCTAATGGTCTAGGGGAATATCATACTATTCTTTGAGTAGTAGGTCATCACTTGAGGTATAAGCCAATCGCTAGGTCTCATACAAGGAATTGACACATCTACGGTGGCCATGGGAAAACAGAAAATGCAAAATGGATGGGAGAAAGGAGAGATGGGTACAACTAAACTTAGAATTGTCATCGGACGCTGAAGGAAGAAGAAGATGCAGAGGGAGACGAACGTGAGTAAAAGTGGCATGATTCAACGATGGTTTAATATACCTTGGCAATCACATAGTAGGGTTATCACACCTCCTCGCTTGACCATTAGATGAAGATAAAGAATGGTGGGATCTCACTCTAGCTGTCGCATCATATGACCCGTTGAGTAGAATTGTGGTGATCTCCCCTATAAATGTTCAGTCTAATGATGCTTCGAATGATGCGATGATTCAAATTCAACCATCGGATGTCAAACCGTATGGATAATGAATCAACATCACTATCTGATTTGTGGATTAGCAAGGTTGTTTTCCCACATTGCCACCATTAATGCAATAGGATATTCTCACGGCTTGAGGAAGATGGCACACACCTCCATTAATGCTGCCGCAAAAGGTGCTAATGATAAAGCTGATAAGTGATTTAGCGTATCACCAGTATTTAATATGATATCTCATCTCCTTGGGAATAGGAACCTGATAAGGTGTCGCATCATGAATCGTCAAGATGGATGTCTCCCGGACAACTCAACCCAGTCCAATCAATTGAACTATGTCTCTTTCTACTAGACTAAGTGGGGAGGCATGTGATACGGCGGAAGCTTGAAGCTTCCATGTAGCCCTAGATTTGGAGTGATGTGGAGTTCAAGAAGGATTAAGCAAATCTCAGAAGGTGACCTGATGGTGACTTCAACTTCGGGTCTTGACCTCGGTCTCATGGGCGACTCATCTCAGCCTTGAGACCTAACCTTCACCTCTATTCGGTCTAATGAGCCAACCTCATCTCAGCCTTGAGACCCGACCTTGGCCTCTTACATCGACCTCATCACGACATTAGGTCCCGACCTCAGCCTCTACTTAGTCTCTTATGACGACCTCATCTCAGCCTCAAGACCTGACCTCAGCATTTACTTGGTCTCTTGCGCCGACCTCTTCTCGATATCAGATCCCGACCTCGGCCTCTACTCGGTCTCATGGGCCGACCTCATCTAAACTTTGGGTCCCGACCTTGGCCTCATGTGCTGACCCCATCTCGGTCTTGGATCTTTCATCATTCACTTCAAGGTTTGACCCATAAAGTCGGTTCATTTTTAAGATCAGGAAATCCGAAGACTATTTTCCTCAGAAAACAAGGAAAATATCCTAGAAGACGTGGACAATTAGAACACATAAATCAAAATGGGCGCTGATATTACAGAGAATAATTCTATAAAAGGTTGTCCGTATCCATTAGTACAGATATGCATACACAGAACTCTAATTTCCCCAAGTCTCTAATCTCATTCCTCGTACAAAACTCTAACATGAACGTTAGAGTGGCTTGTCGAGATCCACATTCATTGTCATTTTAATTCTCTCTTTTTTAGTACTTTTCAGGTCTCTTCATCCCTTCTTGTAACTGTCTCTAAGGAGCGTGTACATCAGCCCGTTCGTTAATCGGTGACTTGATCATCCATGGTATTTGGCCGAAATAGTTGATAACCTTGGTTATCTATCCCAAGTATGTAACATCACCACTACATCAGCAAAATGTCGGTAAATGAGTTATAAACTCGGAATGTGATTACCTCAGTAGCTTAAGGTTTTCTATAATTTCGAAGGTTAACAAAATATTTTTCCATGATTATCTTCCGATTTTAAAACTGAGTTAATTGAAATGTACCATAAAACCAAATTGAAACCGAGTTAATTAATTCAAGAAACTTTAATTTAAATACTTATAAAATTTAGTTGAACTAAACAATATTAGATTATATTTTATACCTCATAACCTTAGTTATATAATTATCTGATAATCACATAACTAAAATTATGCATGATAAATTAAATCAAACACACCCTTAATGTGAGAAAGGAGATATCTTAAGAAGACACCCTTCCTCGTTTTCCTTCTCTCACTATAAAAATCAATTGATTAGCAATGAATTTTTATGACGAAAATAATTAATTTCAAATCTACAACAAACTTAGTGACGAATAATTATTTCATCGCTAATTGACGATGATATTTGCGATAAAATATTTCAGTCGCAGAATTAACAACAAATAAATTTTGTCACCAAATTCGTTGTCAACATTTGCGACGAATCACAAATTAGCGATGTAACTAATCGGTCGCTAAACTCTGAGACCTATTAGCGATGGAAAAATGGATCATAAAAATTTTCATTACTAATGGATTTAGTAATGGAAATAAGGTTTCCGCCGTTAATTTAGTGACAAAAATTAATAATAAAAATTATTATCCATCGTTAATTTGTCATTGGAAATAGTTTTTTATCGCTAATTTCCCTATAATTTTGGCAGCAACCCCTATTTCTCGATTTAACTTTGTTTACATTAAAATTTCAATATAACGATACGATCCATGATACACAAACAAAAAATAATCAACATTCACAACCGACAATATCACAAACAATACAATCTCAAACCATATCCATGATACATTAAAATTACAACCAATGATACATTGATTTAACATTCACAAACTCATCTACGATAATGACAAAGCTTCAACATTCAACAACAAATTAGCAACATCCAAAAACAAAGCATATGTTCAACAATAAAGTCATCGTTCACAAGTAATAAGAAGTACATTGTTCAAAAACAATATAATCAGGACTCACAAGTAATACAAAAACAACCACAAGAATAGTGCAAATCCATCAAATCTCATCCTACTCAAAAACAAAATAGCGTTGTCATCTAATCTTGCAACTAGTATAATACGATATGTTATTAAATAAAACAAGCATAGGATTCAAATTTCCTTATATTTTATAATTTAAAATGAATCATGCTCATATACGAATTTAAAGTTAAAATAGATATAAATAAAATTAAAACTATTTATCAGAAGAATGTACAAACTGAATCATTAACATAAATTTAACATTCTTTAAACTTAACGACAGATATTAAATGTTTCATCGCTAATTAACAATAAAAATTTAAATTCATCACTAAATGAAATCAACGATTGATTTTTTAAAAATTAAAAAAAAAATTAATTGCTAATAGGTCGCTAACAGTCGGTCCAGAGTCAAGCCTTGGAGCAACTTTAAATAAATAAATTTGTGTGATCTAAATAATATTAGTGTTTTAAGGCAGAAATTTTAATTAAAATTTTGGTGAAAAGCTTTAAGTTAAAGATGCAGCAGTATGAATAAAAATTTTTCAAAGTAAAAAAAATATCAACGTAAATTTTTTTTTATAAATACAGATATAAGTAATAATTTAATTGCATGGATTAAGATGAAAGTTGTGGTGTCTTCCACCTAAAAACATGATTTAGTTAGCTTTGAGAAAACAAATGAGAAAATTAACTAAAGGAACCTAATTTAATTACAAAAGAAAATAATAAGTTACACATATATACTTGGATATATTGTCGACGGTTTTGTTTCTTTGTTTTGGAAGTTTATACTCGAGGCATTTAATTTGTTACTCCAGATTAGTCTCCGTTTTCATTGGCGGAAGAAGCACGCAAACGTGGTTAATCTGTATAATAGATATCTGACCAAATTTGTTACTATTAAAATATTACTAAATTGTTTATCATGTTGATTACTTTATACATGCAATAATTAACAGTTATTCAACAGTAACGTAAACGACCTGGTATTTCACCCTGCTCTTTATCATGCACTATTTATAGCTCACCTTGGCTTTATTGCCTACCTCGTGCATCCAACGATCATTCAAATGGCATCATCTCCTTCCTCCTCCATCATCGTCTTCTTCTTCTTCTCCTTTTTACTCTTGTTCTTCACGTCTCTCTGCACTGCCCAATCCAGCACCGACGGCTACTTGCACCTGCGCTTCTACAACCACGAGCGAGTTCTCGGCTCCGGGCCCAACGCCACGGTCGTCTACGCGGTCGAGCGGCGGGGCTCCACCTCCGGGGCTGGGTTCGGCAACCTCATCGTCTACGACAATCTCCTTCGCCAGGGAGTCGAGCCCGACTCACCCATCGTCGGGAGAAACCAAGGTATGGGAGTGGGGTCGAGTGTGGCCGAGAGCTCCGGCCTCACCATCATGCAGCTGGTGTTCACTGCCGGCGAGTACAACGGCAGTTCTATCGCCGTGCAGGGGTCGTTCCTGGTGGCTCCGCTGCAGACGCTGTTCGAGCGAGCGATCACCGGTGGCACGGGGCGATTCCGCAATGCCAGAGGCTACCTTTCGACGAGAGAAGTTCGCAGCACCAGCACGACACTCACAGGGCAACTCGATGCTTATATCACATTTCTTTGACACCTGATATTTAACAAAATATAATTTATTAATTCATTCAAATAGAACATTGTCATCACCAATCCATGCAATAATATTAATAAATGTGTACGAATGTGCCACAATAAATCCATGCATGCATGGTTTATGGCTAGCTCGAATAATATTCCATCAATATAAAACCCTACGTACATGAGGAATGCATGGCTTAGTATTGTTTTTCAGGATTTGGATTTCGCATACGGTACGTGTATTAATAAATCTTTGAACCTCGTTTCTGCACGAATGGGGGTGGTGCCAAAAACCAGTTGGGGTTCCGTTCTGTTGCAATTTTGCAATTGTCGTGCCGGTCCCATAAACGTAGTCAAGATCGAACATATGGGTCCTGACGAAGAAATGCCACATTCTCAGGAGGATATAAATGTTCGACTCCTTGTGATCCAAGGAACTACTATATTACCTTCCTAGAGAAGACGCCCTTCCTCATTTTCTTACTCTCCAGATGACTCTGCTCGATGTCTCTGTGGGCTTGCTTAGACGACTTTTTATTTTTCTTCTTGTTTTTTTTTTCCAGCCGCAATGCATCGCTCCCCCTTCAATTCCATTTCTTCTTCTTTATTCTTCTTCTTCCCTCTTCCCTCTTCCCTCTTCCTTCTTCCTTCTTCCTTGTTTTTTCTTTTAGCTCCTTGTTCCGGTTGAGAAGTGCGTCAAGACACGTCACCAGATCTAGATAATAGAGGTGATGGCTCCGACAATCGAAGCGCCAGAGCCGTCGTCTGCTAACCTTCCCCCGCCATCGGCAGAACCGTCGGCAGGATTGCCTGCGGAGGTGTCGGTGGTACCTCCTGCCGAGCCGACTATGGAGGCCGAGGGGCTGCCCTTAGTGGAGCCCAGAAGGGAGCTAGAGATGGCGGCGGAGATAATGGATCAACCTCGAGCTCCGAGGCTGGCCTCTCAGCCTACCCCGGAGGTCCCGGCAGAAGGATCAGGGGTTACAGCTAACCCAGTCACTTCCGCAGTACGCCCTTCCTTCGAGGCGAGGTCCTTCCGTCTTCCTCCCTCTCTTTTTCCTCAGGGCGCCAGGGGTATATTCCCGGGAGGGATCTTTCCTCCTCAAGAAGTTCGTATGCCGGAAGCTCCAGCGGACGCGCCTTTCGCCCCCACAGAGATTAACAGCATAATGGGAGTGGTGCGATCCATTCGGAGCCACAACCATTATGCTCCTTTGCTACTTTCGGATGTCACCAGTCGTGGCATATACACGACCATCCGGGTAAGTTCTGCTTTTTAAGTTGGTTAGACATACATAAGGGCATTAGCTGATATTAAGCGGTAATGTAGACCTTGGGCGAACTCTTGGAAGCACACAACCGAATGCCCCAGATCTGCCTTCAATTCCAAGCCCTGGAGGAGCAAGTGGCGGAATTGCGGAGCCGGGAGACGAGGCCGACGAGTGAGATGCAGGCTCGAGAGGCAGCAAGGATAAACGAGCTTCAGGCGGCTCAAAGTGAGGCGGCGAGACAGAAGCATGAAGCCAGCCTCGCCTTGGCCCGGCAGCAGACGGCCGAGGACAAAGCCGAGAATCTAGAAGCCGAGCTACGGGAAGCCTTGGATCAAGTGCAAGATCTTAAGGAGGATCTACTGCAGAAGGAGGATCAGCTCTCCAAGGTAGAGGCACAGCTCAAGAATCGGGACGATGAGCTTTACTACTTGGAGGAGCAGCTCGACAACCGGGAGGTTGATTATGACTTCGTCTGTGACGAGTCCAAAGGCCGACAAGAGCAAATTAAGAAGCTGGAGGCCGAAGTAGAAGGCCTGAAGAAGCAAGTTGCTGAACTGACGGAGGCGGCCAGGGTAGTGGAAGGGGTGTCAGCCGATGCCCGTGATGAGTTGGCTGCTTATAAGCTGAGCGAGGAAGACCGGCTCGAGGCGGCCAAGGAAGCCTGGCTAACGTCTAAGGAGTTCACTAATCAGTTCCTGGAAAGGACGGCTGGCATGCTTCAGTCTGGCTTCGAGGGGGCGCTGCGACAAATACAAGCAGTAGGGGTGGACCTTCCGGATGAAGTGATAGACAAGCTGGACCCTCAGGAAGTCTGGAAGGCGCTGCCTGCCTCTGCCCGAACGGCGTCGGCAGTTATTAAGGAGCCTCCGGCCGGCAAAGGAAAAGGGAAGGGGAAGAAACGAATGTAATGGGTCCCGACTTTTTGTAATTTTTTGACAGTAATGAAAGACTTTGCAGGCTTTCCCTGATCTGCCGTTTGTCTTAGTTGTGTTCAACTGGATGGTGCGAGTCGGTAAACAACTTCGTGTTCTCATACGAAGTTGCTTGAGGGACGCTGAATTCGGCGGTCCGGAAGTGATGGTGACTCCCGTGTGGGCGATCCGGGTCTGCAGATGGTATGAGAGGAATATAGGGTCCGAGCTGGCGGATGATTAAGAGACGAAATTTGTCCGGACTTGCGGACGATTCGTAAGCGGAGAGTTTCTGATCTGGCGGATGATACGTTGTGTCCATGCTGGTGGATGACTCGCAGTGTCCGGGCTTGCGGACGATACGGAGGTATACAGTGTCCGTGCTTGCGGACGACGCGTAGATGGAAGTTGTCCGGGCTTGCGGACGATTCGGATGCGTACTTGTGCCAGCGACTACCTTGGGTTCATACAAGTGTTGACGCTGGTGGATGCTCCCATGTGGGGAGACGCAGATAGTGGCTACCACTTCCGTAGTAGGAAGGCGTTGCAGAGATGATGAAAGAAAGCAAGTGTTAACTTACCTCTATGTTTTGCTGTTGGAGTAGGTCCGAGACCTAATGTTGAGTCGATGGAATAGGTCCGAGACCTAATGTGTTAGAAAATTGAAGGAGGAAGATAATAGGAGGGAGAAAATAGACACGAGGATTACACAATAATAATTTTTTCTCTAATTAATTCATTCATGATACGTAGCATATTTATAAGCTACTTACATAATACATTAAAACCCATTAACTCCATAAATATCTCCCACTAACTCAACTAATGAAAATACATTGAACCTAGACACTTTTCTTCTCA
>JBBMKF010475003.1:0-10237 GCA_037834155.1 Curcuma caesia | reverse complement strand
GTTTCATTCAAGAATAAATTGCAAGAAAAAGACCAAAGGATTTCCATGCTACAAGAACTGTAATTGTATAACATCAAAAGATACATCATGAATATACACATCTTCCCATCTGTTAGAAGTAATTTCACCCTATTTTGCACACACAATTTCTTGAAGATATTGCTATACAAAATAGAACTTCGAAATTCATGGTTAACAAGTTCTACAACCTGAATTTACAGCATTTTTCAACATTTGTCATTCATATTCTTCAAAGATACTACTAAAGACCTACGACAGCCACAAGAAAATGTTACGATACCATAAAAAAAAAAAAGACCAGGAGCGTACAGCTTATAATTTTAGCATATCATGATATAACAACTACCCATTTCTTCTCTTCTAGATAAGAAAATGCTATCATAAGCCAAAAAATAAAATAAAATTTAGGTTAATCATACTTGACAAAATATCTGCTTGAATCAAAGAATGAATAGATGTGCAGCAATGAATCATCAAGATGCTGAAGGAGAACTGCTAAGGTATACAAAGGAGAATGTCTCCAAGCGTCTTCAAACATGTAACACAAGCAATCCAAAAAACAAACTATAACGACGTCCTAGTTGCATGCATCGAAGTAGATGCAGATGATGCCTCTGCTATCAGCAAAACAGGCTGTCTAGCCTGCAAACATGCACCTATATCAAAGGGGTGTAATGATGCCCCATCAAACAATAAATTAACACCAGGTAGGCCAACTTCTCTACTGTGTTCCTCATCAGATTCATGTTTTGTTCCACCAACAGAAGACTCTTCAAATGGTTGTGCACCAGCTTCATAAATAGAACTAAGTGCATAAGACCTGTAGGCAGATATAAACATGAAAACAATTAAACAGAGTTGGGGCTAAACAAAGAAAACATAGAACAAATCTGTCAATATCATAGTCAGTCTACATAACTAACTTTTAGAGAAACAATTAGATCACAGAAACAAATGATGATAAATTGTAATAGTTAGCACAAAACTTATTATTTGATCCTTAATGAGATCGCAGTCAGGCTTCATAATATTCAGTGTAAAACCGAAGAGATAACCAGATAGCATATTTTAAATGGAGAAACAGTTGACATAATATATAAGCATGAGTTTATAGAGTTTACAACATAATGGTGCATGTGTAAGAGGCCATTTTATTATCTTTAGGGACTTTGATTTATCATAAATACTACATGTGAGATCATTATAACTGCGATAGATTTTTAATTGCCACATTTTAGAACATGATTGTTTGAATATTATTTGTCCTTATCTGAAGGTCAAATTAGACTTGTAGAACAATGACCTGGTAATTAAAGGTGTTACTTTGTGGAAAGTGGAGAAATACTTCCATTTCATGGTACTAGCTACTGAAGAAACTTAGAATTGATTGGAGACTTTTCAAATGTCTATTGAGATTCTTATAACAGAGTACATTTTGTATGTTTCCACAGAACTCTAATCGATAAAAATTTCACAACCACAAAAGTTGCAAACCCCAGCAAAAAAAAAAAATATTATGACTTTACTATAATTGCAGGTTCAAATGGAACACAACAAAGTTTATAATATTGTTTCATCACCTGAGAATATTGCCATCAAAGCTAAGAATCTCTGGTCGGCACCTTTGCCGATTTATGAGCTTGAGCCTCTGATGTTCACTGGAGGCTGCAGAAATTGGTGTTGAAGGATCCAGTGGGCTCCATCTTCCACTTGCATAACTGATCAAATGACGAGGTGATTCTCGAACCTGATCAATACGGTAAAACAACCTTGCTGTTCGGCCTGTTGCTTGGTATTCAGAGCACAGATCATACAATCTCTTTCTCAAATTTTGCATTGCATCATGGTGCTCGCTAAGCCAATCTGTTTGCAATAAATGTGATGAGACTATCCTTTCACAAATTCTGCCACATAATTTGGGATTAAACAAAGGAATACCAAATTCCAAGCTTAAAGGAACCCATTCGTATTTATCATCATCTGATGAAAACATGTTTGACTGTATCACCTTCCTCAATCTTAGAAGGCGAATATAACCAACAGTAAATAACTCTATTTTGGTGGAGAGCTCCTTTAACAATGTATTTAGGTTTGCAATTCCTTCTGGATCTAGTCCCATATCTGACCCAATAGGTTGAACTGATCCATCAAAATTCTTAAGCGGTAATGGAATATCTACAGTAACAATTCTTCCAGAACTATCAAGATCATATCTACTGAGAGGTTGTACCAGCACAGCTGAATGCTTAAGCATAGAGTTTAAGCAATGTAATAGTACATTTCCATTAACCAAATTTCCTTCAAACTTTCCCCCGAGGCCTCCCACTGTAGAACCATCCCAAGACCATATCAATGCTTTCTCACAACCAGCTAATGGGGCAGGAAGCAATCGCAAACACTGTCCTTTCATCAAGACAACTGATATAGGTCCATTTTCCACTAGTGAGTACAAAACTAGTTTCATCCATGGTGTCATTGAAGAATATGAGGGCGGACCAAAGTGGAATGGACCTGAAGGTCCAGGTAAAACTGATGAAGCAGGAAGTGGAACCATTGACACGATAATATCATAGTCCCTGAGAAAGAGTCGTTCTAATGTTTTCGGTGCAAGAGAAGCCAAGCTTTCACAACGAAGAACATCAACACGGTACTTCCTTTTCCTTTTTGGAATGATCCTTTCATTTTCTGGGCCATCCACAGATGCAATTTGTTGATCCCTCGGTGAATCATTTTCCTGTTTGGATGTGTTATCTTTAACTGAAGTTTCTGAACATGGAAGAAGATGGACATTTGCAACATCACATTCCTCATAAGAATCAGTCTGGTGAATATTAGGGTGATCACGTTTTGAAGAATCACCATTATGATATGTCTTTGCTTCATTTGTGTCTGAAATCTTAATCTCAGATATAAGTGAACTAGTGGCATCCATGAAGGGATTCTGTGTATTAGTTTCATTAATTGTCTCATTCTTGTCACCATCAGCTACCCCACGAGACTGATGGCGCTGTGTATCAATTGGATTAATTGTTCTCTCATTCTTGTCATCTTGAACTACCCCACCAGACTGCAGACACTCAAGAACACAACGAAGGCTGAAAGCATGATTGGCAAATTCCTGTAATTCACCCTCAAATTTTTTCCCCTCTAATGTAGAGAGATCCTTGCAGAGATCAGCAATACTAGAATCACCAAGTTTTCCTGCTTCATAGAGTGTTACAGCATGAGATTTCAAACCTGCAAGCAAAACATAGGGGATCAGCTCAACTAATTAAGATGTATTAAGGAAATGTTACAAGTGTCATCAAAGTAGTAAATGCTCTCTTGTCCCTAAGCAGTCACTTGAGCAAATCAAGATGTTTAATTCTACATAAAAAATTGTAGAGCTCAATATCATTGCTAAAAGGTGTCATGGCATATGAGAAATGATTATACTAGTCCATCATGCTAGACAGTCCCATAACCTCTGTATTCTAATTATTTGTTATTACTGACTCTTATATGTTAACTTAGGTTAATATCATAGTTTTGATCCTTGCCCTTCACTTCATGTGGCATATAAAATGTGTGTATTGTGATGCATGTTGATAGATTATTACAGTGGACTAGAACTTGGACCTAGGGCATAATATAACGTTGGATGACTTCCATTCTGAAATGGACTTCATAGGAGATGATGACAATATTTCAAATAGGGCTTGTAGCCTATTAAGATGATTTATGAACCATTTTACCAAGTTAACTTGAAAAAACCTAGCATAATGTGCAAAGTGCAAACCAAGGTGGATGATTTATCAATAGATAGAACATAGAAATAGATGTGTGCCGATACAAATGCGAAAAAATGGAGCAAACCTGGTGAAACAGAACCCATCATCAAATAGGATGTTATATTGGCATCAACAACAAAAGCAACATGAGCAGTGCCAGAAATTGTTCTATCTTTTTCAGCTATCAAACCATGACTCTGTTGACCAGATTTTTCTGAGCTGATGCTAGCATTAGAACTTTCCTCATCATCACTTAGAATATTGTTAGCCAAACCGTGAATGCTAGAATCGTGAAGGATGGATTCTGGATCCAAAGCCTTTATAGCCCAGCCCAATCGGCATGCAAATGATGCAGCTGCCTGCAGCTGAGAAAGGTCAGCCTGCAGTGTAGCTGCCAATTCAGCAACAGTTGCATTCTCGCTTGAGACGACAAAAACCGCATATAACAACCTGCACCAAAATTCCATGTGCAACTAAAAATAAGTTTATAACAACATTGGTTTAACAATCCCTTCAGCTCAAAGTATCTTACTCTTCAATAGGATCCTCATAGGATTGTTCCCTGTTTGAAACAAAACCTTCAAGCCTGGAAACTGAAAAAGTAAGTGTTGGTCATCTGAACAAGTTGCAGGACTTAAGAAATAACTAATCACAGATTCCTATACCGTTACATCAAAAATAACCCAGTAACTACAGAAGTGAGCGCACAGTAGTGAGGCAGTATCATAGTACCAGTGATTGCTATACCTAAGAAGCCCTGCTGTGGCACTGTAGCATCAGGCAAAGCTGACATGTAAGTTTAGGAGAAGGCAGCCTTGTCCGAGGGTAAAAACACCCTTTTGGATACCAAGTCAAAGTGGTAAGAGAAACAGTATTGTTGATTGAAGAACTATGAGACCCCACCTCATATAGTTCAACAACACAAGTTCATGGCTATTATTCCAATAAACTGCATATGGTTCTTAAATCTATCAAGTGGTATAGTTTTAATATATCCACAGCATCAGCCACATATAAGACGAAGTCGATAGTAACACTGAAAATGCAAAGCATAATTTTAATGATCTAGTGGATAAATGACTAGTGAGGGAATATATATGCAATGCCAAGAGTGTCAATTGAAACAATGGTTCTTGTTATATATATGTAACGACAAGACATTCAGTGCACTATAATGAAACAATGGTTCTTGTTATATTCTATATCATATTCCACATTCCAAACTCATGCCAACTAGGTTAGAAAAGGGCAAAGATATATTGAGCTCCTCCATTTTGTAACTATAATGAGTATTTAGCAAAATTGATCACAATTCCATAAGAAGATAGACAATACCAAATGTGAACATACCTTTGAACCGATCATCAGGATAAACTGGAATATCCAAGTAAATCAATCCCCTTCTGTATAGACCTCTTACAATATCAGGATCAAAAAGAACAAAAGAATTTACTTCCTCCTTGCAGACCTTGTCTATGGTTGCTGTTTCTTCTTCAGTGAGTTTCTACAGAGGAAAAGCGTGTTACCAGAATAGGTTCAAACAATTGGCTGGTACAGCAGTATCAAGAAAGAATCTCCACTGAATCAGTAATGGATAATCAATTTCCAGAGCTAGATGCATGATGCAAAATTGGGGCAACTCATGTGATTAGAAACAAAGACATACAATTCGTGCAGGCAAGCCTTCTATCATATTTCAACAATTGATAAACGAAGGTTGAGAGAAAAAAAGACCTTAAATTCTTCCAATGTAAAGTTAACAAGGCAAACTCCCCACCATGGCTCAACAGGAAAATCCACAGGCTGTGTGGGGAGCAATTCCTTAGCAATTGACTTGTTCAGCTTCCACATAATTTTCTGGAAATATCCAAGAAAACATAATAGTCAAGAGTCAATAGAATAAGAAAGTTGAGCAGCAGCTAAACACGACTGGAAGAAGAAATACAACAAGAGAAAAAGAAAAAGACGCAGATACCATGAGATTATGAAAAACAAAAAATTCATCCACAATTCCATGGTACTGTTGGATAGAAAATAACAAGTAGCATACAAAGCTAAGTCAAGATAAAAGTACAAAAATGAAGAAGAAAATTGCTTCATTTCTTCAGACAAATTAATTGGATTATGGATTGTGTTTCTAGCATGAGGTAATAAAAGGTGAGCTAGTGCCTCAAAGACTCTCATTGCTTGGTGATCATGTGGCATGAATAGGTTTGAGGGTGAGGACAACCTCTGAAAATTCAGAGATGGATCTGAAGGGTAGAGGATGACTTCGATGTTTCATAGGAGTAAACAGAGACGGTCGAGGTGTGAGAAAGCATAGGATTATGCATATATGGTTATTATCCTATATAACCATCTCTAAGAAAGGAATTATCCTAGTTTGCTTTCCAAAATATTTGGATTTTCCAATATAACAAGGTGTGACTCAGCTGTGTACTTAAGTTTTTTTTTGTTTGGTAATTCAGGTATCCATCTCTTACAATCCAACTAATCCTAGAGGTGATCGGCCCGGCCCTACGAAAGTGTCCTACCGACCACCAGGGTAAATCAGAAAGCGCAAATGGGTCGCCAGCCCAACATCACAAGTTTTTCAAACTCCCTATGTGTAATGTGCCTTGGGTGAGATTTGAACCCTCATTGCCTAGGGAATCCGTCCCACCTCTTACCATCGCATGATAGCCCAGGGGCAGCTAGGTGCTAAGTGAACATAGACATGAATGTCTTCCTAATTAAACTCTATTGTTGCCAAGAGACTAGCTTTGGCCAACCAAATTTAAATAAATAAATAACTCATTTGTGAGAGCGTGAATTTGTTTCTCCTTTTGCTTTATCCCACTTTAGTTGGTACACCTTGGATGCTACTGTAAAATGGATGGATTTTGTGCACAAGTAAAATGAAGATCACATTTAAGTCAACCAAGTCCATGTATATATGATGGGAGATGAATGAAGAAAGGCAAAGTTGTTGAATTTTGAGTGTTTAAGATCACCTTTCAGCAATTAAGATTTTTCTAAAGTTCTATGAAAGAATGTGAATCAAAAGATAGAGTTCATCATTAGATTCTTATAATCACACACTATTCAATCACATTTGCATACCTCTCCTTATTAAGCAATAAGGTCATGGTACTTAGTACAACAAGATAACGAAAGAATCTGATACCACCAAATGTAGGTTAAGTGAGAGTCAGTCACTCAGTTGTCAATGGTTGGATAAGATTAAGGTCCAATTAAACTGAATAAACTTCCCATATACTCTAATTATGCAAAATGCATACAGCTACACACATTATCTACTCCTAATAATACAACAAGGAAAAAAAGAGAATTATCTCATTGTTGCATGAAAATAAATTATTAATAAGAAAGATAGCATAAATAGATAATTAACATTTGTACACTAATGATAAGTTAGTAAAATATCACCCATTAGTTTTGCATTATCCACACAGCCTTAGCACATTAGATTGAGTTAACCTCAAATACATATTAATTGATGAAAAAGGGAAACACAGGATTAGGTAAAGCAAAATAAATAAGGCCTACTTTAAATCCAAAAATAAACCAAACCAACAAATAAAAGAAAAGCAACCCCTTTGTTTGCACACAATGATAAGGAATTAATGGACCTTTGATCTGCACTTGTTCATAATATCAATATATTCATTTCGTCCAATTCCTGTAAGCCTCAGAGCATCTGCAGCACTGAAATTTGGGATGCTATCATAAGGTTGCTCTGCAAATTGTTCTTGGAACATTAGATATGCATAAAGTTCTTCTGTGGCATACAATTGGAACTTTTCTTGTGACACTCATATAAAAGACAAGGAGAGATCAAAAAGGGAGAAGAAAAGAACGCTACAATAAATAAAGAATATAGGGTATAATAAACACAAAATACTTGTGTATCTGTCCATGTCAATAAAATAGAAAAAACTACCAAGTTCTTCAACAAAGTAAACATTGAGATGTCCACTCTGATATAAAATTCTGCATGGACATTCACATGGAAAAGGAGTTGCTTGGAGGTTTTTGCTACCTAATTGAATTTAGTAAGATATCAATGTCAAAATGAGCACAATAAACCAGCAACAAGACAATGTATAGCCCAGCATTTATGATCTTTAATTTAATATTTTAAAATCAACATAATTACGCCCATAATTTCTCAGCTAAAAGCATCAATGAAGCTTATATCCAATTTGTGCAAAGAAGACAGAATGTTTCAGGAATATTAGTCCATATTAACATAAACTGAGAATCCAAGTTTTCGGCTCTTATGTTTCTACATTTTGGCAAGATTTTAATTCACAATCTTATGTTTGTTTGCAAGGAAAATCCTAGAGATATGAAAAAGACTTCTCAAAGTTGAGACTTGGAATAGAGAAAGGAACTAGAAGGAGTTAAGAGGAATCAAGAATTACCATTCTTCAAAACCTCGAAGATCATGTCACAGTAATATCTGAATGGTGACACTCTCATTACACGGCAAACATATTCTGCAAGATGGTAGGGAAATAACTGCAATGGAAATATGTCAATTCATAATGCTAAAAAATAACTTAACAATTAAACACAATCAAACCAAAGTATACAAAGTATCCAACCATTAAAATAATCAAGTTTTGAAAATTTGTAAAACACCATTGCGAAATTAAAGATTAAGAAGAGCATGAAAGTAAAAACAAAAACAAAAACAAAAACAAAAACAAAAACAAAAAAAAGCAAGTAGAGATACAAAGAGCTGCATATTGGCATCCCCTAGACATTAAAATATAAGGAATGGAGAAAGACATGTATATCACCAAAAAAACAGAGGCTCCAGGACATACAGCTAGATTCTTACGCAGATAGCGCATCATCTCTTCATAATATTCTCCTTCTTTACAGACTTTGCGTGCAAAACATTGATTCCACTGTAGACGTTTTCTGATGCAGTGGTCTATGATCCTGTGCTCAATGAAATTTTCAGGTACTTACATACATAATCCATGTAATTTACAGAACTAAAGAAACATAGTGAACTAGGAATATCAAAATTTGTAGCTGATAAGTTCTAAACCACAGAATTTGTAGGATATAAAAAAGTTTCTCTTGGAACAAACAAGAAAAGCATACGACAAAAACATTTTTCCACTTCAGGGAAAGGAAGTTTGATTGGGAAATTAATAAGAATTCCAACAAATTTTCAGTTATAAGATAAATCATACTTTTGAGACTGAGTAACATGAAATCACAAGCTTTCGCACACCTCCAACCAAGTTTTGATGTTCTTCATGACGATTGCAAATACAGCATGCAGCTCTAATTGTCCGCATTTAGTTAATCATAAAAGACAGTATGAAACTTGACAAAAAGCGATCATGCAAGAATGCCCTACATTCAAATAACGTAGACCAGACACGCTATATTAGTCAAAGGGACGGGAAGACAAAAGCCAACTTCCAAAACCAATTGTTTCGATTTTAAGAGGCCGACATTTGACTGAGCTCCATGCAAGAAACTAGACTATGCTCGATCTAACTAAATAATTTAAATACACACACATTAAAAAAAAAAGTTCAGAGAGTGGAACCTTCTGTGCCACTCTTCTTTCGAAGTCAGGACTGCCTGAAGTCTCTTCGGCAAATTTTCCCATGGGCTTTGGTCCCTTATTGCCTTCAGAAGAAGCTGCTCCTCAATTGTGGCCGGAATATGCTGCATCTCCTAAGCCGATCACTGCACAGTTAAAAAGAAAAAAAAAATCCTCATATGCATCGATCATTCAGCAATGGACTAAGAATCAACCAAGATACGAGCGGCATTCAACCTTTCACAGATCAACAAGGAAAGCCCTATCATAAATTCTGAGATTTGAGATAGATTTAGGGTTTTCGAAGCGTCACCTAATAGAAAAGGGGAGGAGATGGATCAGCACCGGCACTGAGAACTCCGATCGAGGTTGTCCTGATCGATCGGATTATGACGTGGAAAGGGAGTGCTATGAAGCAGGCATGATAAGCGGAGACGAAGACTTGATCGGAGCCAAAGTTGAACTCGGTTGCGCCAAATTACCAATCTCGGATTATTACTTCACTATCAACCAAATTCCAAAGAGAGACAATAAAATGTATACTCGTTTTAGTTATCCACCATCATTGAGGTGGGCACGTGGTTGACCAGTAACAGTAAATGGAGAAGAGCCCGCTATTATTATTTTTTTTTAACTATAGAAATTAATTATTAAATCTATCATAGTTTACGTATTTTAATAAATATCACATACTTTCTTATAACCCAATTAATTTGGGCTTTAAAATCTGTCAAACTATTATTTGTGCCAACTTTTTTTTTCATCAGTTTATTGACCTCATGCTAAGAAATTCAGATGAAATAAACACTTTGTTGTAGTCGAAGCAATTGTAGGTGATTCGTAATAGTTTATTCATTCAAATGGAAAGATA
>JBBMKF010474994.1:0-10238 GCA_037834155.1 Curcuma caesia | reverse complement strand
GATTAGAACTAGCTACCCAAGGACATTATTATACTTAGTTATTTGGCACAAATACAAAGTAAGTATAATAACCAAAATCCATACCTTTATTAATAATAGAATATGATACAAAAGATCCTTAGTCAATTATCACATAATTGGCTCTAGGGCTACTACTAACAACAACTGCGGCACAACATGTGCTAAAGATGTATGGGTACATAGAAAGACTAGGATCACTTGATTTTGTGATGGACCATGAGTTAAGTATCGACTTAATTTTGCACAACAGTTTGTCCGAAAGCTATTCACATTTTATGATGAACTATCGGATAAATCGTATTGAGTCCACAATACCAGAGCTGATCAATATGCTCAAATCTATTGAATTGACTACCAAGACAGAGAAGAAGGATGTGATGCTTGTTGATTCTTCTAAGAAAGGTTCTAAGAGGAAAGCAAAACGACAAGCTAAATGGAAGAAGAAGAAGAAGGCCAAGGTTACTAAACCTGCTTTAAAAGGACCATGCCATCATTGTGGCAAAATGGGTTACTGGAGAAGAAATTACAAGGCTTATCTTGAGTCTGAGAAGGGAAAAAAGGCATCTGATGCCCCATCCACATCAGGTATTTTCGTAATCGAATGTCATACTATTTCTTCATACAACTGAGTATTGGATACTGGGTGTGGCTCTCATATATGTAATGATATACAGGGGCTAAAGAATAGTAGAAGACTCATCAAAGGAGATTCAAGCTTACGAGTTGGTAACGGAGCAAAGGTTGCAGCTGTGGCCATCGGGATGTATTTATTGAATTTTCCTAGTGAACTTGTTTTAGAGTTGGAAAATTATTATTATGTTCCTACTTTAATAAAGAATATTATTTCTATTTCTTGTTTAAATAAAAAGGGTTTCCATTTGACTTTTAGTAACAATTGTTGTTATATAACTTAAAATGGAATTCTTTATGGAACTGAAACGCTATGGAATGGTATCTACATATTAGATAATTCCAACAAGGTATTCAACATCAAAATGAGCAACAAGCGTGCTCGAAAGGATGATCCATTAACCTCTTATTCGTGTCATTGTCATCTTGACCATATAAACAAGAAACACATGACTGAACTTCAAAAGGTTGATAGTTTAGAATTATTTGAATTAGATTCATTTGATACATGCAAATCATGCTTAAAAGGCAAGATGAATAAGCTACCCTTTATTAAAAAGGGAGAACCAATAAGAGAGTTACTTGGCCTTATACATATTGATGTATGCGATCCAATGTCAACTCAAGCACTAGGAGGTTACAATTACTTCATTACCTTTATCGATGATCATTCACGATATGGGTATATATATTTAATGAAATATAAATCTGAGGCTTTTGAAAAGTTCAAAGAAATTCAGAAATAAAGTAGAGAAACAACTTGGCAAAAGTATTAAGATATTTCAATCTGATCGAGATGGTGAATATTTAAGTCAAGAGTTTCAGGATTATCTAAGGGACAATGGGATATTGTCTCAATGGACTCCGTCATATACACCTCAGCACAATAGTGTATCTGAGAGGTAAAATCGAACCTTGTTAGATATGGTAAGGTCAATGATGAACCATGAAAATCTTCTTAAATTCTTTTGGAGCTACACACTCGAGACTGTTATTTACTTGTTAAACAAAGTTTTGACCAAAGTTGTCTTTGCTACTCCATATGAGATGTAGAATAACAAGAAACCCCACTTATCTTACTTAAAAATATGGGATTGTCCTGCTTATGTGAAGTGGATGATGTCAGATAAGTTGGAAGTTAAGTCTGATAAATATCTATTTATTGAATACCCTAAGGAAATGAGGGGTTACTAATTCTATCATCCCATAAAACAAAAGGTGTTTGTTTTGAGGCATGCTGTGTTCCTAGAGAAAGAGTTTCTCTTACAGGAAAACAGCGAGAGTAGAATTGAACTTAGTGAAGTCCAGGAGACTCAAATAGACATTGATGAGATACCTAGTCAAGAATCACAACCGATTACTTATAGTGGTGAGCCATCGGATAAACCTTTAGAAACACAACATCTTTGAAGATCTAGTAGGACATGCAATATTCCAAAGAGATATGGATTTCTCATAAGTGAATCGAAAGACGTGTTGCTCATTGAGGATGAGGAACCTATTGATTATAAAGAAGTTCTAAAAAGTTCAGAAAGGAATAAGTGGTTAATAGTCATGAAGTCAAAAATGGATTCCATATATGAAAACCAAGTTTGGAATTTGGTGGACCTGCCTGAGGGCATTAAGCCCATTGGGTGCAAATGAGTTTTCAAGAAGAAAATTAGCATGGATGGTAACGAGATTACCTATAAAGCTAGGATTAGATTAGTGGCAAAAGGATATGTCAAAAGTAAGGAGTTGACTATGACGAGACCTTTTTACCAGTCGTCATGCTTAAATCCATTCAGATACTCTTTGCCATAGCTGCTCATTATGACTATGAGGTATGGCAGATGGACGTGAAAACAGCCTTGCTTAACGGGAATCTGTCTGAGGATGTGTATATGATATAACCCAAAGGTTTCATATCGATCAATAAAAATAAAGTATACAAGCTTCAGCAATCCATTTATGGATTGAAGCAAGCATCTAGGAATTGGAATATTCGATTTGATGAGGTAATTAAAGAGTTTGATTTCTCACAAAATCCCGACAAACCCTGTGTGTACAAGAAGGTTAGTGGGAGTGCGATAGTATTCCTTGTGTTATATGTTAATGACATATTACTAACAGGAAATGATGTGCCCATTCTACAATCAACTAAATTATGGTTATCCAAAAGGTTCTCCATGAAAGACATGGGAGAAGCGACCTATATCCTTGGAATTAAGATCTATAGAGATAGATGGAAAAGATTGCTAGGTCTTTTGCAGTCTACATATATAGACAAGGTGCTAAAAGGGTTTGGCATGCTTGAATCCAAGAAAGGTTACATACCCATTAGGAATGGGGTTCACCTTTCAAAGTCTATATGTCCACAGACAGAAGACGAAAAGGTATGCATGAATAAGATTCCCTATGCCTCGGTGATAGGATCTATCATGTGTGCTATGATATGTACTAGACCTGACGTATCATTTGCTCTGAGTGTCACGAGCAGATATCAGGAAGAACCAGGAATGGATCATTGGGCGGTTGTCAAGGCAATCCTTAAGTCCTTGTGAAGAACTAAGGATTTGTTCTTGATATATGGAGATGGTGATATGGATACACACGGATATACTGATGTCAACTTTCAGACAGATAAGGATGATTCTAAGTCATAGTCTGGGTACATATTCACCTTAAATGGTAGTGCAATAAGTTGAAAGATTTCCAAACAATATACTGTTACCGATTCTACCACTGAGGCAGAATATATTGCAGCTTGTAAAGTAGCAAAGGAAGCAGTTTGGATCAGAAAGTTCATCACAGAACTTAGAATAATTCCAACTATTGTTGAAGCATTAGTTATTTATTGCGACAACAATGGAGCAATTGTGCAAGCAAAGGAACTCAGGTCTCATCATTGATCTAAACATGTCCTACGACGTTATCATTTGATCAGAGAAATTATTAGTAGAAGAGAAATTCAAGTTGAGAAAATTTCCACCAAAAGGAACCTTGCAGATCCTTTAACAAAACCTCTACCTCAAAGTAAATTTGAGGAACACATAGAGGCTTATGACATTAGATATCATGGCGATTGGCTTTAGTCCAAGTAGGAGTCTATTATGTTTGAGAGGTATCCGAAGACAATCGTCTTATGGTTGTATTATTAATTTATTTAATAATAAATAAAATTTACTATTTAAGTATATATTTTCTTACGTTTGATTGGATCTTAAACTTATCTACTGAATGCTCATAATACGATTCATAGCATAAGAGAATTTGTGATTGGATCACAACTTGTGAGTATCTCTACATGTGTAATTATGAATGTGTTAGAATTATCCCTATCAAAGAAATTGATGAGTACGGACATCATCGATTCTGTTGATACTAGCACATTTTAAATTTCTTGGTTTGCTAAGCAGCTGATCTCACTACTGCAAACATTGGATGTTAAGAGTTAAACATGGATGCTGGTTAAATGTAATCAGTTCATTGGAGTAACCTGCCTTGGAACTTCATATGGTTCTTATACGTATGTCAATGAAGATCTTAATGCAGCTTAAGTGCGATTTTCCTTGGACATGCGGTATTCAAGTCACCTTAGTCATGGAGACTTATACTTTGATATCTTAAGCAGACATCTCTGATAAAGTGTAGATCTGGGATGATTGGGTATAAGTCGAAGTGTCCGAAGGTATTTGAATAGTTCATAGAGGATTCATCGCTCTTTGTAAAAAGAGACATATACCTTGCAGTCGCTTATTAGGGTTGTTACTAGAAGTCTTTGGCCAAAGCATCATATGTCAAGAGTATGATACTCTTAGACACATGTACAAGTAACTTAAATCCACAGGATAAAAAAGTAGTTTGGGCTAGGTGTGACGTAGTCAACCTAGTAGGGACTGACACATATAGACCATGTCCTGAACTAAACGAGTATAAGATGGTGAAAGGAACGAGAAACATTTTATTATAGCTGCTAAAAGATTTAAAAATGGTTCTAAAATCAATCATTAATTTTTTGATCAATTGAGGATTATGATGGACTACTAGGGGCCACTCATGATCGTTCCATAATTAATGATTAATTATGGATGATCAACATAATCGGGAACCTATTAGGTCACATGCACTATAAGATTCTCTGAATGACTTAAAATGAGTTTGATAATTAGATTCTCAGATCGAAAAAAATAAAGTCTGGTTGGACCAGAAAAAAGGCAAGATGATGAACTTCGTCTTACGAAGATGAAATGAACCAAATTGACTTGGTTCCTAATGGAAGATATTTTGGCAGAACGGAAGAATGATGGGCTTCATCTTGTGAAGATAAAATAATAAAACTAATTTCATTTAAATCAGAGGTGGTTTGGTTATTGAACCAAATAATTTGGATTTTGAACCAAATTGAACTAACTTGATTTGGTTTTGAACCAAACTTAAGTTAATCAACATATGAGTTTTGGGTATCAAGCTAAGGATGGGGTTTTCGATTGGATCCAAACCCAGTAAAAGATATTGTATAAGAGATAACGTTAAAAGAGTTATGGGCGATTGAGATTAAAACTAGGTTTAAGCATAACCATTCATCTCTTAATTAATCTCTTATGATTGCTATAGTAAAACCTAAAATTTGGGTTCGACCTCCTCTTCTCCTCCTGATCTCACGCACCGCAACATAGGGGATCATGACCTTCTCCTCTCTAGAGCTCGTCGGTAATAAAATCGCGAGGAGCATGATTTAAAGCCCAGCCAGCCGTGTGAAATGTGATCATGTAGGAACCCTAATGCCGCGCCACTCGCTGGTTGGGAGAATAGCGAGAAATAGGGGAGGAGGAATCGCGTCTGCCCTAATCGCGCATCGGAAGATCGTGCATTCTTCTTCCCTAATCATGAGGTGTCATTCCCTCTTCTCTCGATCAGTAGTCGAAGCCCTAGAGCCGCACTAGACGCTCGCCCTAAATCGCATTTTGTGAATCCTCTATCTATGTCACTGACAGCGGGTGTAGAGATCGGAACGCCAACGCTGCCTCCCTTCCCTCCCGAGTGCGGCGATTGCTCCTAAGTGTCGCCGCTTCTCTCCTAACCACAACTGTTGAAAGATTGATTGCGAGTTGTTCCCCATGAAAACGCCATCCGCCTCCTTCAGAAGTGAGCAATCAAAAACCCTAGAAGATGTTGTGTTCTTCTTGGGTTTAACCCTTTATGCCAGATGCCGAACCGTAGACACGATTTCTTGAAATCGCATCCTCTCCCGTGGAAGCCAGCAGTGCTAGAAGATGCCACCCTTCCTTCCTAGATTGCACGATTAACTTCCTATCTCGGCTTCTCTCGAGAGTTCGCCATTTGTTGCTGAGTTCTTATCGCCGACAGCCAAAGAAAAGGAAGCACTAGTTGACGTTGGACGCTAGGAAGCTGGGCTTCCTTGTGGAGAACAACCAAAGTTATGTCCAATCGCCGAAAATTATTTTCAGCCATCGAATATGCTGCCCGGCTGCCGCCGAGCAACCTCAGTCGTCTGACGACCTCCTGTCATTTTCACTAAAGCTTACGAAGTTTTCAGAGAATTGTTCCATCATCGTCGGAAAGAGTTTTTGTCCATATGACTTTTATCGGTGGTCAAAGGTTGACCATCGAAAACTATGCCACCGAGCATCATACGCCAGGTATGCGTAGAATATTTATTATTTAAAAATTTTACATTTTAGTTATGCCATATACTTGTTGTATCCTGCATGCGTATGTTCCGAGTATTGTAATAATTAGGTGTAATTATTATATTTTCTTCCATTGCGCATATTTTTGAACTGTGTAAATAAGTGCAATGCACTGGGCCGATCACAACAATATGGACATATGTTATATCAGCTTCCAATAGACCATATCTACCTTCTAGTTGCTCGGACCCTATGACACTGAATTAGCATAATACACAGTACAACATATGCAAATTCTATTTTAGATAGTTAATCAACTATCCGATCTTGACTTCAAAATTCGAGTAGAAACATTAGTCGGATCGTTGCCTAAGTTCATCCCCATAGTGAAGACAGGATCTCTCTACTCCAAGAACTTACCTTTTGCCAAACATCTGGTCTACCTGATTTGTTTGGGATTCCTTTGCTTGATGTCCGATCACTCGACCCACTAGTTTCCTTGAATCCATCAAGCCATCCTGCCAGATGATCGATCCTACTGACCAATCTAGGATTTCTACTTAGTGTCCGATCCTCTTGATTCATCAAATCTTCTATTGCCTTGTATTCGGTCTAACTAACCTACTAAGACTTTCATTGCCTAGTATTTGGTCCACTTGACCTACTAAGTATTTTCCTATTAAGTCCTGCATACTTAACACACACATCAACTCATAAGCATGTCCTAACTTTAAACCTCAATTCATACATCAAAACATAGGAGTAGTGCTTTTGACACCAGCACAAAATAGTTATATTGCTATGCAATCAGACTCTAGGGTTTTGATGTTATTTGAGCAATATATTTAATGGAGTCTAGTTAAGGTTAGCCAAATAAATTGGTCAAGGTTGACCAAGTTAATAAGGAGTCTGAGTAAGTTAAGGTTGATTGGATGTTTGAAAGTAAATGGTAAGTCCAAGTAGGTCAAGGGTGATTATATATTTGACAATTGATGAGAAGTCCAAGTAGCAGGGACGGAGCTAGGAATTTCATATTAAGGGGGCGAAAAATATGTGTTTACGAGGGGTGACCATGTTGTTGCCCCCCATTCACCTCTCATTTGCCCCCTATTTCTATACCTACATCTCTTACACTAAACAATTGAAGAGAGACGGCCACTACCATCGCCCCCACCTTAGCTTTATCTCTGTAAGCATGTCAAGGGTGACTAGATGTTTGGCAGTCAAGTGAAGAAAAGAATTCATGATAGGTCAAGATTGACCTAGTTAATTGAGAAAGGGAAAGACTAAGCATGTCAAAGTTGATGGGATATGTAGCAAGAAAAAAGCCCAAGTAGGTCAAGAAGGATCAAATACTTGACAAAAGGAAAAACTTAAGAAAGTGAATCTTAGGTAATGGAAAGACTCAAAGGAGTGAATTCTAAGCAAAAGAGAAAACCCTAAGGGAGTGAACCACTAGTCAACCTTAATCTACTTAACACGCCACTCAAATACCAAATATATTAATCAACTATTAAGTATCTGATCAACCTTGACCTATTTGATGTCTCACTCTACCATCAAATATATTGATAAAAAATTAAAATCCAACTCAAACCAATTTAAACTTGGTCGACCTTAACTAAAGGTCGATTGCAACAATAATGAATAGTAAAAAAATAGAAATAAAAAATAACTCAAGTATACAACTTAAATAAAAGAGTTATATATGAAACATAAAAATAAATAATACTATGATAAATTCTAATAAATAATTTAATATAATTCAAACCTTTGGTTTATTTCATGTGCTATTGACTTGTCAAGTCAGTGACCTTTTAGAAATTCTGCTAATATGTTCTCCGAGGTGAAGAAACCTCATGTAAAAAGCTTTTACTTTACAATGTTGAAAAAATACACACAAAGGAAAAACACTTGTAGAAAAACAAAACCTTGCAAGAGCTTGAAGATAGAAATTTTGATCTCTTTGAGTTTTAATAATAGTATAAAGACTATCAAATAAATAAGAGAAATAGAATTTAGTAGGTACAATTATGTAGGATCTATTCAATATTAAAGGGGACTGAATAACATACTCATCTTTTTTTATCAAAGATGTTAATAGTAGCGGAATAATAATAAAATAATATTAAAAAAAAAGAGATTAATTTTAACATGGTTCGACAACCCCTTAAGTTCCTACTCCACCTAGATACTAAATCGTGAGTCCACTAGTTTATTTCTCCTTTTTAGAGGCAGAGAAATCTCTTATAAGAGTCATAAGATATAATCATAATAATAAAATAATAAGTAATTAAGTATGATAACAAGAAACAAACTCGTGTAGATCCTGTTGAAAATCCTCAAACTCGTGTAGATCCTATTGAAAATCCTTAATGTCGTGGCATCCTTCCTATCACTTTCCGAATCACATGGACGGAGTTTGGAGCACTTTCTGACCACTTAAATGAAGATGGATGATAGTGGTTGATGATAGAAGAGGTTGCCTTTAGTCCCTTTTTATACTACTCGATCATCACTTCTTCGGTCGACTGCCCCTCTTCGTTGGAAACATAATCCTCTTTGGGATATGTTTTGGCTTTTCAATTGACTGGACACCCTTCGGTCACCTGGACCTCAGTCAAACTTATCCATTGATAGACTTGTGCAGATCTTGAAAGGTATCTTCCGGTTGATCAAACTTTTCTATCGATTAGACTGCCTTCCAGTCGCTTGGACCACAAGTCTAATGACTTGAACCAATTCCCAACTGGTGCCACTCGAGCCTTCGTCCAGTTGTTGTTTCTCGTAAAATAACCAAGTAGGCAATAAGAAAAACATATAAAACCTAGTACTTGATTTACCTATCCTAGTAGGTTCACTTTCTTAGAGTTTACTCTTACAAGATTTCTCTCTTTGCCAAGTGTTCATCTCCCAACTGACCCACTAAGACTTAACCTAGTTTCTAACTAGATTTGCCTAGTTTCCAACTAGGACTTCTACTGCCTAGCCTCACTAGGACTTTCACTGTCTAGTTTCCAACTAGGACTTTCACTACCTAGCTTCGGTTAGGAGTTCTACTATCTAGTTTTCAATCAGGTTTTTCTTTTACCTAGTCTCACTAGGACTTACACTACCTAGTTGCTAGGACTTTTCACCACCTAAGGTTTACTCCTTTAAAATTTTTCATCAACTTTCAAGTATCTGGCTGTACTTGGACTTCTCCACTCACTTTCAAGCTTCAAGTCAACCTTGACTTACTTGGACTTTACACTCAACTTGATCAACATTGATTAAGTCATTTAGTCACCCTTGACCAAATCCCTTTAAATATATTAGTCAAATCAAATCAAATCATCAAAACCCTGGAGGACAATTGCACTAATAATCTTTTTTTTTTTTTAATGTTTGACAATATTTTTGAGTTAGTCTAAATTACTTAGCCTAATATTTCAGGACTTATGCCAAATTAGAGAATTTGGGTTAACACCATTTTTCTCCTCCTTTGGCATACATCAAAAAATGTAAAATCTTAAACTCATAAGGGCTCCCTTAGGTATTGCATCAATAATATGAAGGGTTGTCCTATGGTCAAAATTATATTTTCAATCCTTTCTTGAAAGACCACAGTAGTTTTAAATAAATGTCTTTTGAAAAACCTTTCAAAATATTGAAAATCTTCTATTAAAGTTTTTCAAAAAATCTTTTTCAAAATTTTACAAAATATTTTTAAAAGACTATTTAAAAGGAATTTTCAAATATTTTTTCAAAAGAATTTTTAAAAACTAAATATTTTTGATCTTTTAATTAGAACCTCTCCTTAACATGACACACTCTTAGGAATCTTTGTTAACCATAAGGAACATTTGCTTATGTATCTTAAGGTTCTAAAATTCTAGTGTTGACTTATGGATTTTTATGTCTATGTGTTGGTCAACAAATATGATTTTCAAATATGTAGGTTTTTAATATATA
>JBBMKF010474974.1:0-10239 GCA_037834155.1 Curcuma caesia | reverse complement strand
TTTAAATGTGCTAGTTTCAATAGAATCGATGATGTCCGTGCTATTTCAATACATTCATAATTACACATGTAGAGATATTCACTAGTTGTGATTCAATCATAATTTTTCTCATGCTAGGAATCGTATTGCGGACATTCAGTAAATGAGTTTAAGATCCAATAAAACACATAGAGAATGTGTACTCAAATAGTGAATTGCTAAATAGTATAATCATAAGGCGATTACTTTAGAACACCTTTCAAATATAACATAACGGTAGATTATATTGTGTTACTATGATTGGCCATGATGAATATTATTGTCCAAATTAATCAAATGGTTGAAATCCATCGGTTGAAAGTCCCAGTTTTACATTACGTGGTTCTATTGCAAAGGAGGGAAATATTATTTCATAATATTTCAATGTAGGGGAGTTTACAAGATGACACATTATATCTCCTTTACGATGCCACCTCATGTGGCTTGCTATTGCGCAGATGCATATAAATGTTGAAGTCTAGTAGTTAACGAAAAATAATACATAACTTTTCATGTTATATTTTTCTTCTTCTTCTCTAATATGCGACTACGCTGCCTATACCTAGGGTAATTATACAATCTGCATTCAACAAGTTTATTATCTTAATTCCAAAAGATCATGTAATTATTTAGACAACAATCAATCTTTTCTATAGGCACTCTCAAACTCCAAACTAATTTCTTTGTACTGTGAAAAATATCAGTCATTATGTTATCTGTAGGGAGTAACTTTAACATCAATTGCTAAATATCATCATAACATCCTTCTGAAAATGATGGTTTGCCTTGATGTTTAATAGTCTTGAAGTAATTGATAGTTGGGAATGACCAGAAGAAATGTCTTCCCACACTTCTCTTTTGGTAGTCTTTAATATGTCATATAGATTCTGAACTTTAGGTGTTGATAGTTCATCAACATTTCCATAATCAAGCTCATCCATCGTGGTGTAAACCATTGATTGCATTGCATTGTCATTAAATGATGATTCCTATTGAGGAATATAGACCGATGATGAAGCACCAAAATGTCCAATTGGCTCAAACACATAAGGCTCAGTATAACAATACTAGTTATAATAATTTAGCGTCCATGCTTACGACTAGGTAGAGGCGGCGGCTAACAGATTGTAGGTCTCGCGGCCTGCCAGAGGCGACGACCAGCTGGCTGTAGGCCTTGGCCGAGGCAGAGGGGCGGTAGCCACCCGCCTCCCAGCCCCACGGGCAGGCAGAAGCGACGACCACACTAGGCCACTTCGCTAAATCGGCCAGAGAGGAATTAGGGGATGGGAGCTTACGTGGGTGGTTGAATATGGGAGCGTCGGGGTCGGAGAAGTTCGCCCAATCGGGGAGAACGGGATTAGGTTGCCAGGGCTAGAGGTGGTCACTCGAGGAGATCGGGAGCACCGGAGGTGGTCGTTGGGGATAGAGGTGATACATCAGAAGGGATCGAGAGGGAGGGTTAGAGGTGTTTACATGAAGATCGCGACTGGGAAACCTAAAATTACTATTTTAGCAATCAAATCACAATTCTATTTTGGCAACTGAACCACAATTCAATCGCTAATTAATATCATACTTTTGTTTGGGGGTTAAAATGATTATATTTGTGAATGAACTAATATTTCGGTCGCTAAGTAGCGACGGAACAATATACGATATCTAATTAGCGATCAAAATAAGATACCGTTGTTAATTAGCAATCAAAATTATATTCCGTTGCTAATTCCATCACTATCTTAGGCTATTCTTGATGAACACCCAATGGGCATATATGGATAAATGTGGTGTAATGTGACACTTTGTTAATGCACGTTGTATATATTTAATCTACTACCATTTAGAAAGTTGCCTTCCACCTCAACCGTCGTAGCGGGCAATCAATCCAAATCAAAGTTGTATCAATGTTTGGTATGGACTCAAGTAGTCTGATTTATGAACCAATAGGCAATGGTGGAGTCAGCCTGGGTGATTTACTCGGGCTAATTCGAACTCTTAGACTATGTTGACGGTATACCGGGCTAATTCTTAATTTTTTTTCTTTCCTTCCTAAATCCTTTTTTTTCTTCTCATCGCCGTCAGACCCCTCGGGCTACAGCCTGGGCAACCTTAAGCATGGCTCCGCCCTTGCCAATAGGAGTGGGTGAACCAACACTTTGTTGCACTTGGATCACCAAGTAATCTAATGACCCAAGATAAATATGGACGAGTGCAAACCAAGAGAGACATAAAATTTGGTAACCCAGACTTGCCAATGATCAAATTTTCCAACACCATTCACACACATAAAATCATCTGTCCTACCTAGGACACTATCAAACACAACTAAAGAGGGGAAGGTGTTGTGGCAGTAAACCCTAATTAATTCATCAATTATTAGACTGCCATTGTTCTTCTTTGACATATCACTGCAAATTAAGACCAATGACACTCATGTTCAATGTTCAATGTTAATGCTGGACTTGGCTTCAGGTACTCAACCTTTCGGTAAGGGCACTTGGCACGCCCCTTCCCAGGATTCAAAAGGGCATGCAAAGCAAAAGCACTGTAGGACATGATCTGGCAACGCCAATGAAGGTCCCAGTTGAGACCAGCTGTTCTCCGGCAACCCCTGCAACTTGCCATGTCCTATTCCATTACATGTTTTTAACAAATATGCTAACAAACTAATCTATGAGCATGCGTACTGATACCATATATAAAGAATACATGTATTCCATATCATCTAGTTCTTTACAAGTACATACAATATAGTGAAATCGAATATAATGCCTTTGGTTCGTAGTCATGCTCATGAACATTAACGAGCTGCAAATCCACTCAACTGCATTGCACGACACAATTCAATACATGATGGGAGCATCTATATGAAAATACGAATTAGTTCAACCGAATTAATCTTCGCATCCTATTGATGTATAAAACAGTAGTGGTTGATGAATGGCAGATCAAAACAACCTCGTGAGAAATTGTCTAAAGGTCCCCCAAGAATGCTAAGCCATGAGCTGGCTAGCCCCAAAGAAGTAGAGCTACCATAGATTTGGTGGACCTAAACTACTAGACCTTATCCGCATTGTTGGGTGAAGATTCAGATTTGGCAATGCCACACAAGCATGCACCTTGAGGTTCTAGATTTCCTTAGGCCACCCTGCCCTTCTTAGCAAAGAAAAGGACTGCGTGCCTTCCATCCCACTTCCCACCACTTCATACTTCAACTTGCTCATCTACATTATTCTTGACGACTCCACCTCCCAAACCCTAAAATGGCTCCAAGTCAGAGGGGGTAAAAGTGATCTTCAACTTGGACAATTTCTAGTAAAAAAAAGGAGTGTATTTCGCGTAGAATCTAATGTGTAAATATGAAATTGCCTTAGAATGATCATTATCGTGTGTGTGTGTGTGTGTGAGAGAGAGAGAGAGAGAGAGAGAGAGAGGCCTAATTAAGAATGCTTGCATGCATGTCATCACTCTCCCTTGCCTACCTAGGCATCAAAAATGGAAGCCAAAGTGGAGGCCAGAGGAGCTTGCCATTTCAGTGCTCTTCATATCTGAATCAGGCCTCAGGAACTCCTTCTTTCTGCGGGTTCTCATAAGAATTTGGACCCTCCGCCGAGCAACAATTCACCGAGAATATTCCCTTACTTTCCACCCCTAGAATTGAGCAAGATTTCTATGGATCACTCAGTTTCAAAGTTAAGCCTCGATAGTCTTAAATTTCACGGTTTAATGACAAGTCGATCGTGAACCTTGTCGCCGAGATGGCGTCATGCAATTTGTGCTAAACAAAATGATAATTGTTGTTTAGTTCTTCGGGTTGATTGTTGCTTCATCATGTAGACGAGATGTTTGCTACTGAGTGAAGAGTTAGATGGGGGAGGGAAAAATCTAAGAGGATATTCGAAACCCTATAGTACTCAATCTGTTTCGACAAACATATTCCTATAGCACTGCTTTGCTCTTTATGTTTCTCTTGTTGATTTATCGAAAGGTGGTAAATGCATGGAACAGTTGACTTTGCTTTCATTGCCACACACATATAACACAAGCTGAGGGGGGCTTACCATTTCACAAAGCTGTCAGTGCAAACTGGAATCTTAGTGTCTGCCTTCAACTGGCAATAATTTATTTTATTAAGTCAATCAAATTGAAGTTCTTATATTTATTGGCTAGATAGAATTGATTTGGAGTTGGAGCTGCAGATTTTGTTGGTAGGTCTACATTTTATTTACGAAGCATGCACTACCACAAGAATCTTTCTAGTTGTGAGGCATAATCTATAGAAGAAATACAAAAAAAAAATATTGTTGAAGTTAAAGAATAAACTAACCATTGGTGAGTTTCTTTCTATCTTACCAATTTGGGTGTGTTTATTGGTCGGCAAAGAAAGCCTCTTTGGTTTCATGGAAACTTTGCTACAAATTGTAGAATCTTATGTATGATCTTCCTTTGCTTAGATCAAGCTGCAAACTAGTTTAAGATGTGTTGGAATCCAAATCATAGTGAAGGCAGCTTACTGTACATATGTTCCTCAGACTCTTATCCTCCTTTTTTCCTTGTAAGTTCCACTTTAGCTTTTGTTAGATGGCTTTAAATTCTTGAGTAAATTTGGTGATAAAGATTAGAGTTAAAAGTTATCAAGATTCATGATCATGCAAAGCAAAATTAAAGGAATGTCTTATCAGTTGGGTTGGTGCATGGAATGATCTAGTTTCCAACAATGGGTATCTAAGGGGAGTAGTTTTGACTATGTGGTGTGAGGAGTTTTGACTACGTGGTGTGAGCTGATAGTCACAAGTTCAAGTCATAGAAATAATCTCTTACAATGCAAAGTAAGACTATGTATAATAAATCTTTCCTTGAAGTCTTGCATTGATGGAAGTGTTGTGTATTATATTGCTCTTTTTTTAGAGTTTGGGTATGGAGCCATGATGACATTTTGAATTAGGTAGTGGGTGTTGGAGACTAGAAATACAAATTCTATAAACACTCACTCACTCCCTATAATTAATTATACGTATGAAATGTGTCTTCTTTACCATTGGATCATGCCCAAAATCAACACAAAGGGTTTATTAAAATGTACATTATAAAAAAAATATAGTACGTGACTTAAAAATGATCATACACAAGATTTGAAATCTCATTCTATAGTGAGTTTTGATCCTCAATTGGAATGAAAGGTGTTGGTGGTGTATGCAATGCTGAATGAATGAAGAATCAAAAAAGGTATGAAGAAAAAGAATTTTATCTTATGGAAGACCATGTGCATGGTCTAATTGAAATCTCTAGTTTATTTCTTTTCATAAATGCTTCATAGAGGGGAACCCTAACTCAAGAAGGTTGTTCACATACTCCCTCCTATATCACATTCATTAACAAGTTTCATGTGCATGTCAAAAAGAGCACAATGCTAAATTTTGTTCGTGCCATCCAACACAACTAGAAAATCTAAACCATGATCATACATGACGTAAAAATGGCATAATTATGGGATGACTCAGGTTGGTTTGATCAGGCCAAAGAAGCAAATACTATAAAATGGGCAGGATAGAAATAGAGGAAGATACAAAAATATTGACAAAACTTTAATTTGCTTTGTTCCTCCAGTGACTTCAGTAGTACTTCAATACTTATTAAGCCTAAAAAGACTCCGCTACAATCTTTTCATCAACAAATTAATTAATTAATTAAAATACAATTGTTATATTAAAAAAACACCTCTAGATTTTTCTGTAAATAATTAACTGATCATTAGGAAATAGGTGGGAGCTAGCTTTGTGCTGTTGCCATGTCCCACATGTGATTGAGTCATGTCTGAGGCAAAGATTTAACTTAAACAAGCTTCTTTCTTTGCCTAAAAGAAAAGAGTAGAGGTCTTAAATTTCATTTTAAAAATAATTTAAAAACAGGTCATATATTCACTGGAATATAATCATCCTCAACCATTTTGTTGCATACGATGGCATTACCTGTAGGTTCATGACAGTGACAGGTCATGCCCCACCTCACACAGGGCTTGCAATATTACTCCACTGGCCTCTCCTATAAAATGGCCTTTCTCCTCTCGTTCAAAGTAGCAGTTGTGAGAAGTGAGGATCAAGGCTGATCTAGTTTTCTCCCTTCCTTTAGTTTTCTTCTTTGAGAAGAGAGAGAGACTTGCAACCCTTGCTCTTGCATCATAATTTTTAGAGATTCACTTCTTCTTCTTTGACAGATAAACTAAAGCCATGGCCGGCCTATCCCTGCAACACCCCTTGCCTTTTGCCTTTGGCATTCTAGGTCCATAGACATACCACTCCTTCATTCATTTACAGTATTTTTTTTTACTATTTGCAATTTTCTAATTCACTCATTCACTCTTTCTCTTCCCTTCACTCATCATCTCTTCTTGTTTTTTTTTACTCGCATGCTGTTTTCTTTTTTCTGTACGAGGTTAGCTTGTGTTATATATATTGATTAGCAATTTGGAATTTGTGATGGTGTACTTTTTTTGCTTTTGTATGCTCGTGCATTTGCTATAGTTGAAATAACAATAGAAAATTTATTCTGATGAAAGGTCTTGCATCATGCATATTCATTGTAAGTGTTTCTTTGTAGTTTCTATTCCAACATATTCATCACACAATTGAAACTTTGTTCAAGCAATATTAGCCAAGGGCAGTTGTCTATACTGAATGTAACTGTATACTTAATTGCACCTCTTAATCTTCTTAGTATATGTATATGCCACATTTCAACCTTCACTCAATGCATGCATGCAAAAAGATGTTGATCATATTGTTTCATTTGCTTAATGCAGGCAATATTATCTCCTTCATGGTTTTCCTTGCCCCAATGTGAGTAAAATATCCATATAGTTAACTCAATATTATTTCATTGACTTGCTCATGTATTTTGTAACCTGAATTGAACAGTCCAACATTTTATCGAATTTACCGAAAGAAATCAACAGAGGGGTTCCACTCGGTGCCCTACGTGGTTTCATTATTCAGCTGCATGTTGTGGATCTACTACGCCTTTGTCAAGACTGATTCTCTCCTCCTCATCACCATTAACTCCTTTGGCTTGTTCATCGAGATCGTCTACATCACCATCTACCTCATCTATGCTCCCAAGAAAGCTAGGGTACCTATATAAATTGTTAATAACTACTTTGTATAAAATGTTTAAATATCATGCATGTATTCTACATAAATGATACGTATTATTATATACGTACGTGATGTATGATTATGCATTCATGCAGGTATTTTGCATCCAAATATTCCTGCTTTTGAATGTGCTAGGCTTCGCTGGGATAGTTCTTTTAACTCAACTGCTAACTAGTGGCTCCAAACGTGTGGTTTTACTTGGTTGGATTTGTGTTGGCTTCTCTGTTAGTGTTTTTGCTGCTCCACTTAGCGTCATTGTAAGCCCTTTAATTTCTTTTGAAAAAAATAGTTTTAATTTTTCATGCCATTTTTTAACTAATTAAAAAAAATTCTTTGGTTATTGCTAACATAGAGGCTCGTCATACGCACCAAGAGCGTAGAGTTCATGCCATTCTTTCTCTCATTTTTCCTCACTTTGAGCGCAATTGCTTGGTTTGGATATGGCCTGTTTACCAAGGACATATATGTTCAGGTACTGTTGATACTTAACATTTGGATGCACATTTTGTTATAGATATTAATGCATTGTATTATTATTATTATTATTATTATTATTATTTTGTTTTGTAGCTTCCTAATGTGCTAGGGTTCTTGTTTGGAGTTGCACAAATGTTGCTCTATGTAGTATACAAGAAGAAGAAGAATGTCGTCGTGGAGCCAACAGTGCCCGAGCACATAGTGAAGATAATGGAACTAACTGCGGCCCCTCCTTCAGAGTTGCTACAAGCGAGTGCACTGTGCAACTTAAAGAAAGTGGATGAAAACACTGAAGGAGGCCTGGACAAAGCAAAGGGGGCCATAGGCGAGGGCTTTGAGATCATCCCAATCATCACAACCTCTTGACCCTTGTGGAGATGATCGCACAAGAAAATTAACATCATTATATGATTAGATATGAATCATTACTTACTTCCACCACATGTTTCCTTTTACCAAATTTCTATGTGATAGGGTTTAAATTAGTTCTAGCTAGCAATCTACAATAGGATTATGCATGCATGCATCCACCTCTATTTGTATGCCCAAAAGAAAAAAAAAAGTGTGCAAGTGTATGCTTAGTTTTCGCATTAATAAAGGTTATCTTCCTTTACTCCATATATATGCAAAAGTCTTGGAGGGTAGGTAACCCTAACATCCCAAATTAAACAGAAAGTTCTAGTACTTTTTGCCAATTTGAAAAGAAATAGAAAGATGACACATACATCAAATAGAAAATTACATAGTAATTATACATCCACCCAACTCAACTTCTTTATTGTGTTTAACTTTTCTCGCTAACTATTAGTTTATAATTGTCAATATAAGGTGTCCAAGTAAGTCTCAATGAGGGAATTCACTTGTGGCATCCTCTACTTGATGACGTGTTTTCCCATCGATTAAAAACTTAAAGAGAAGGGGACTTTACTTACTTTAGAGGCATAATTTGATAGGTGGGACCTAGTGAAAGGTGAAGGCATCCTCAACAAGATTCAATAATCTCAACACAACATTATAACCAATTTTGTGGTCTTGAAATAGGATAACATTCGAGAACGAAAGGAAAAAAAAGCAGATACAAGCAAGCAATCACTTAAACATATAAGTTGTTTATTTGGAACCTTAATGTAACTATATACACTCATATGTGAGTAACAAACATATTAGAACATAGCCTAGATATAATATTAGATAGATGATCGAGTAACAAAAGAGTAGAAGAGACTACCATGGGTGAATTGTTATAACTTTAATATCAAACTAGCGACAAGGTATCAAAGCAGCAATCGAAGGGCATGAACTTGCTTCTTTGTTGTGACCAATCTTCAACAATATCTTAGAGTAGAGCCATGCATTGTCATCTCGAACTGATTTTCGAGCTTGTGCTGCTATCGTTTCATCATGTTCATTACTCCATCATTATGAATCAACAAAGAAACCCTAGAGATTAACAACAATTTGAGTTTGTTTACATTTTGTACCTTGTGTCACTTGATTGTTGAATTCAGGTCTCTCCAAATTCCAACATCTGCATCTCTACACATTGACAAAGAGTGGATACAAGGTTTGAGGCCATTGATTAGAAAATATCTTATCCTTGCGAGTGGAAATTATGTTAGCACTCTTGCTTTGGGTTACCATTGCTATAACTCATACTCTTGTAAAAGCAATTCTTGTATTCAATTAACCAATCAAAATAAAGTGCTCATGTTCAATATCACATTAGCAAACTCTATCATTGTGATTTCTGTTGAGACCAATGCAAACTAGGGGGATGAATAGCACTTTTCATATTGACTTTAAGAATACAGCGGAAACCTCGACACAAGGAAGAATAACACATCATAATACAATGTAGCAAATTTACTTGGTTCATAACCTTTCAAAATTGTTATATCCAAAATCTAGTCCTAGTGCTTTACTACTATTAAATCTTCTCCTTTTCGGATATCTTTTGGAAATAGAGAAACCTTTTACAATCCATTTCTTTTCAATAAATACAAGCAATACAGAGATATAAAAAAGATTGAAATACAATGTAAGCTATAATTGACACAATGATCTTTGCTTTGCTCATTGTTCGATAGCTTCAAATTTGCCTCTTAAAGGTCTGGAATGCAACATCATTTCTCCTTTAATCAAAATTTGAAAGTTTTAATCTTCCTCAAAATACTCTTTTATAGGATTGCTGTCGAGTTGGTTTCCATCAATCACTTGATTGCGTTCTCCCATAAATCGATTGTTCTACTGTAGATTTGAATGTTTTTCTGACTTGTTAGCTTAATGACTTTATTTAACTCAGTCTGACTACCATTAGTCGATTATTATTATTCATTAGTCAATTGATGCCTAAATTGTAGGGATCTATATGCGACAAAAATAATTATTAACCGCATAAACGCAGCGAAAAAAGGATCCCACCAGAAGATCTATACGAAAATCATACTCGTTTTATAGATCTTGATGGGAAAGTCTTGAAAAACCATTTTGGTGAATTCTTACAGAATAAAAAGTTTCCGGAAACGATTTCAAGTTGCCCTCATAGTTAATCAAACCAAGGTTTGATCAACGCATTTAGATCATTGGGCTCTTGTGT
>JBBMKF010474964.1:0-10239 GCA_037834155.1 Curcuma caesia | reverse complement strand
ATACCCTTCCTTTTGGTCTCTTTAGGGTTCTATCCCTTCAATTTAAGGTCTACTTAGCATTTCTGTCAAATTTCCCTCATAACTTAGGCTTTCATCCATAATATCTAGGAATCATTGTAGGAAAATTGCGGGTATTACAAAAAGAAAGAATGGAAAAGAAAAGGAGTGTGAGAAAATAAAAAGTGTGGATGAGAGGAGTGAAAAAAACTTCAAGAGCAAGAGAATAAAAGAGTGGACTTTTATGCAAAAGAAAGAGAGGTTAAAAAAGTTTTTTATTTTCAACAGCTGATGATTGTACTTTTGTACGAGGAGACTTATTTTTTTAACACTAATAATCTTAACTATTTTTTGCCTAGCGTTGTTAAATCTCTTTTGCAGGAGTTTGAAGATGTATTCCTTGATGAGGTTCCTGATGGATTGCCACCACTTAGGGGAATGAAGCGCCAAATTGATTTCATTCTAGGAGCAACAATTCCTAATAGCTTGGCCTATAAGAGTAATCTAGCGGAGATTAAGGAGCTTCAAAAGCAAGTTGAAGAGTTGATGAGGAAAGGGTACGTCCAAGAAAGTTTAAGCCCTTGTGCTATTCCTATTTTGCTTATGCCTAAGAAGGATAGAACTTGGAGAATGTGTATTGATTGCAGGACTATCAACAAGATTACGATAAAGTATCGTCATCCTATTCCGAGATTAGATGATATGCTAGACGAACTACATGGTTCTTGCATTTTCTCTAAAATTGATTTGAAGTTTTGCCATCGTCAATTCGAATGTGTGAGGGAGATGAATGGAAAACTGCTTTTAAGACTAGGTATGATTTATACGAATGATTAGTCATGTCATTTGGGCTAACTAATGCACCTAGTATTTTCACGAGATTAATGACCCATGTTTTGCGTGCTTTTATTAGGGACTTTGTTGTAGTATATTTTGATGACATCTTAATTTATAGCAAAAATTTAGATGAGCATCTAAATCATTTACAAAAAGTTTTACTTATTTTGTGAAATAAAAAGTTGTATGCTAACCTTCAAAAATATTCTTTTTACACTAGTCGGATTGAGTTTCTTGGTTATATTGTTATTGCTAAGGGAATAGCCGTGGATGAATAGAAGATTAAGGCTATTCATGAATAGCTAACACCAAAAATCATAAATGAGGTATGTAGCTTTCATAGGTTGGTTAGTTTCTATAGGAGGTTTCTTAAAAATTTTAGTACTTTAGCTGCACCCTTGATTGAAGTTGTTAAAAAAAATGTTGGTTTTCATTGGGATAGTGCACAAAATTCAGCTTTGATTGAGCATCTCTTTTTGCCTCACATAAAACGAGATGTAGTCAAGTTTTGGAGAAGTGTATCACATGTAGGCAAGCAAAATCTAGATCTTTACCTCATGGATTGTATACACCTTTACCAATCCTAGTGAACCTTGGGTGGATATTTCCATGGACTTTGTTGTAGGCTTACCTAGATCAAAACAAGGTATGAATTCTATTTTTGTTATTGTGGACAGATTTTCTATAATGACTCATTTTATTCCTTGTAGGAAAATAGATGATGCTAACCATATTGCTGATATATTCTTTAGGGAGATCGTGTGACTTCATAGAGTATCGAGAAGCATAGTTTTCGATCATGATACAAAGTTCTTAAACTACTTTTGGAAAACATTATTGGGAAAGTTGAGAAACAAATTTTTGCTTTCTATACCATGTCATCCACAAACAGATGGACAAACTGAGGTAGTAAATCAAACTTTGTCTATTTTATTACAAGCTATTATTCAAAAGAATTGAAAAAGTTAGGAAGATTGTTACCACATGTTGGATTTGCTTATAATAGATCTGTGTATTCTGCTACTAATTTTTCACTTTTTAAAGTGATACGTGGGTTCAATCCCTTAACTCCGTTGGATTTGTCATCTTTACCTATCCTAAGCATGCTAGTTTAGATGGTACAAGAAAAGCTAAGTTTGTAAGGCAAATGTATGAGAAAGTTAGGTTGCAAATTGAAAAGAGGACCAAACAATATGCTACAACAAGGGATGAAAGAAAGTGATCTTTGAACTAGGAGATTGAGTTTGGGTTCATATGAGAAAGGAAAGATTTCCTGCTAAATGTCTTACTAAGTTGCATCCACGAGGTGATAGACCTTTTCAAGTCATTGCTCGAATCAATGATAATGCCTACAAGCTTGACTTATTAGTTGAGTATAATGTGAGTGCTACATTTAATGTTTTTGATCTTTCTCCCTTTGATGTAGTGATCAAGATTCGAGGACGAATCATTTTGAGGAGAGGGGGAATGATAGAGTCAAACCAAGTGAACAAGTTGCCCAGCAAGCTAATATAAATCATGCTCAACCCACTCTAGATGTTGTTGATGATCCATTATGTATCAACGGAGGCCCAATTACAAGATCTAAGGCTAAGAAGATAAAAGAAGCACTTAATGTGCTAATTGAAGATGTGAAAGCCAAAATTATAATTGAAGAAGGTTTGACCAAGATTAAGTCATACGACTTAGTCAACCTAATTCAAGCCTTGGATGGGCTTAAGTAGTTACTTAAGTCTCATATTTATGTAGTAGGGATATGTAGGCTCAATTTAGACTCAATTTCTAATTTTATTTGAGTTGTAATGATGTCATAAGCTTAAAATAGCTAAGTAGTCTACATAGGCATTTACTAAATGAATTTTCTTTTGGCCTTTATACTTTTTTTGGTCATCCTATAGCTATAAATAAAGGGGGTGACGACCACAAATTTATCTTTTGGCATATTTTCTGCATAAGTTTAGCTATTTTTGGTGTTTCGCTAATGATGTAGCTAGCAAAAGGCCTATTATAGTTGACTATTATGTAAGAAAAACATAAGTTTGAATGCTCTCGCAACTCTCTGTTTTGTTTATTTGTCAAACTTTAAGGAAAAAGACTTCCGTCTTATTTAAGTGCAAAATGTACAACTACATCAAAGAAAATTAAAAGAAAAATAGAATGAGATAGAAAAGGGTTTGTTCTTTCCAATATGGCAGAATAAAAATATTCCAATAATCATCAATTATGTAAGGACACAAGAACTCAAGGAAAAGAATAATGAAATCAATTGTTTGTCAAGTACTAAATTTTTTACTTTTGCACCTAATATTATAAAATTACTCATTCTACGCTAGATGAAAAAAATATCATATCCAATAGCAGAATATATAACACACATACATGTATAACATGTCACTGCATTATTTAATCCTATTTCTATTCATTGAAGACTGCTTCAACTCCACACTACATTAGAAACAATTTGTGTTGGTGATCCAAATTGGAAAAATTAAAACTTGGCCAATCCATACTAAGCACTTATGTGGTTTTTCATTTTGATCAGTTCATACATACAATTTAATTAAAATCCTTAATGACAGCTCATCATAGAAACTATTAGCATTATAAAAAGTTGAGGGGTATTCTTTATGGTTTACATAATTTTTTTGGTTGAAGCACGGATGCCAGTAACCAAACCTATCTTTTGACGATGCAGACTGATAACTTTGACCAATGAAATCATTGATTATAGTCCAATAGATAAATACATTGATTGTCTATCAACTTATATTTTGCAATAATTTAGCTTGTTTTCTGGGTTTGTATCCATGACATTTTTCATTTTAAAAATAAATAGTTTATAAATGTTGCTTAGCTATGTAATCTCGGTAACTTTCTTTATTTCCTTTTCCACTTAAATAGTTGTCTTCGTCTCTGTTCCATGGCTTTTGGCTCTTTAATTTATGCTCCTAATCTCTTATTAAATGAAAATTTTATCTTTACATTATTATTGATTTCTAAGTTTTACATTGGCTCTATAGATGAAGTTGAAATGACCAAATTGCCCCCTATATTTTGATAAACAACAAGTAGAAGTGACAATGATTCATGATGAAAATGGTTAAATTGGAGGTATATTTAAATTTTATTTTCCAGTACTATATTGTCTTGTTCTTGATATGCATAGTTGGCTTTATATGGTAAATTTCAATGTAAGGTACAATCCCATAATTTGGGGCATCCCAAAAGGAAGTTATTCTACAGATCCAAATGGACCAAATCACATTTTGGAATTCCAAAAGATGGTTCAAGTGCAGATACTATATTTTTATTAGTTCTTTGTGTAATATTGTAATGCGATCTAATTTGTTCTAGATGTTACTTTCAAGCACTTAACTGAATGAGTCTCATGTTTTCTACAACCATTTGGTTGCAAGTGGTCCTTTTGACACAACTTTGTCCTTGATAAGGCTACGCCTTTTAAAAGATGACATGTCAAAAGAACTTCTTACAACTTTTAAATTGAGATTAATTGTTTATTTTCTTTAATTATAGTATTAACTTTTAATAATGAGAGTTTTTGCAAAAGGGATAAAGTGAATAGGATTCCTACGATCGATGGATTAATGTTTTGGATGTGTGCACTAGTTCTGGACCAGATTTCCTTGGTGTTGTGTTGACACAGTATTTTACCACCTTGGTGCCTATAGGATATGGTCTGTGGGTATGTTAGTTTACGTCTAAGATGAAATAAGATAAGAGTAATGCATTGCTTATCAATTATCACTAAAATGAATTAGACACCAAAATTAGGATTTATCATTTTATAATGAATCTTAACTAAAGTGAAATTTTGGCTTAATTATGACCCGTTGATGTTTGAATTTTAAAAAATGAACAAGTTGAGGCTGGAAAGTTTTTAAAAGTTTGGGAGAGTCATACTCAAGAGGGTGAGAGTCAAATAGAGAAGTTTGGGAGACCAACCAATAATCCACATTATACCCTTGATATGAGTTACACTCTGCCTAAAATTGGTATATTCCAGCTTTTAGGAATGCTAAAATTAAAACTGTGTTGTTCGACAGAAATTCTATTGTTTCTTTTTCCTCCCTTTTCAGAATCCTAGTTTACCAGGTTAAGTTGCACTTGCTATTGTCTTCATAATACAAATAATTTATAGGTTGTTCTTGGATATTACCTTCAGAGAAACAAGCACTGAAGGAGGTATTGAGAACAACAGTTGCATGAATAATACAGCTAGTGGCCACTTTATGATGGGTCGTTTAATTGTTGATGATCTTACCTACTGGGTTGTGGATTATAAGGTAATCTATTATGGTTTTAAAGAATTATGATATAAGAATTTTCATACTAGAGTTTGTTTCTAAATTTGGTGGGTTTGAGCTCAAGGGTATATAAATTGGTGGTATTCTATTCTATCGCCTAAGCCTTAAAATTATTTTTGTTCTCTAGTATATAATGGTATTTTTATCTTGGAGTTCAAATATTAGTTTTATGCAATCTAAAACAGCAACACTCACATAAAGCACTTTTCAGGGAAAGATTAGTAGGTTTTATAACATCTAAAGGCTTTTATAACATCTGATTCTCACAAGTGACAATTACTTTGATTCAAGTGCAAGTTGATTCATGTTTGCACCAAGTTTATGATTTTTCCAATGGTTAAAGAACTTACTTTGACTATTGGTTATTCATTTGTAAATGTCATATTGCAGTCCTTTTCTAGTTGGTACAATATTGTGTTAATGATGTGAACCCGTGAGAGAAAAATCTCAAAAACCCACAACGAATTGAAGAAAGAAAAAAGAAAAGACTAAATCAATAAGAAGGATAAATAGAACCTCGACCTGATATTTAAGAAAGTCGAACCTTGGTATAGAAAAAGAGAGAAGACGCCATAACCATGGGATGGAGGTTGATAAGTCTTTGAACGTTACAAGGGGATCTTGATAAGTTCTATTTCAATGAAGAACCAACAAGTGAGAGCCTCACTATGCTTTAGATTGAAAATATGCCAAAGATACATGTGTGGTCGTCACCCCCTTTATTTATAGCTATAGGGTGACCTAAAAACCCTAAAAGGCCAAAAGAAAGCTCATTTAGTAGCTTGATGGAGTCAAACCAAGTGAACAATTTGCCCAACAAACTAGTATGGATCATACTCAACCCACTCTAGATGTTGTTGTTGATCCATTATGCATCAATGAAGGCCCAATTACAAAAGCTAAGACTAAGAAGATGAAGGAAGCACTTAATGTGCTAATTGAAGATATGAAGCCAAAGTTACAATTGAAGAAGGTTGGACCAAGAGCAAGTCATACGCCTTAGTCAACTTAATTCATGTTTATATAGTATAGATATGTAGGCTCAATTTCTAGTTTTATTTGGGTTGTAATGATGCCATAAGCTTAAAATAACTGAGTAGTCTACATAGGACTTTCTTTTGGCCTTTTAGGGTTTTTAAGTCACTCTATAGCTATAAATAAAGAGGGTGGTGGCCACACACGTATCTTTGACATATTTTCAATCTAAAGCATGGTGAGACTCTCACTTGTTGGTTCTTTGTTGAATTAGATGTCACGACCCAAGGAGATAGCCGTCCAAAAAATTTCGACAAAATCTCTCTAATATCCATGGCAATTCCCTAAATACAAACATGTAATAAGGCCCACACGGCTTATCCATACTATAAAATATAGATTTATACAACTACACAAAAGTAAAGGTGATCCACACGGCCACTTACACATCCTACACATGCATAATAAAGAAATTATAATTCTATACCACTACTATCGAATGAACTCAAAAAGTAACAAAAATTCGAAGTTGCGTAAGTGGAAACATAACAAGTACAACAATGAAATCACGAATAAGAAACATACTAGAGTCGAGAAACACCGATACGAAACATAGCTTGAAAGCAAGGAAAGTAAAACAATCTACACACATAATACCACAAACAAGCTACAACACATTCACACACACAGAGAAAATATCTTCGTCTGTGAGATGGTATGCCTAGCAGGATCTCCTCGGCATCAACTGTAAGCTCTTACTTGATATCTGGGAAGACAGAAAAATCCCAGAGTCCAAATAGTGAGTACAAAAATACTCAGTGGATAATAAGGTAAGATAGTGCAGGACAAATAAGAAGAGAACAGATACATACCAGAAATCAACATGTGATCAATAATATATCTGTAGGTAATAAACAACTAACATGGATCTCATGTAATGCACCATATGAATGACATGTCACACATAATGCAACAATCAATAATCAACCAAGTATACAACCAAAATACAGTATACGTGTGGTCCAATATATATATATCATGCACATGATGCGCATATGCATGATGCAACTGCCTACACTCGCTCCAGTACTCATGTATATATATGAGTCTGAGGGTATCCGACATCCAAATGACCATAGCTTCAGCCCTGCCATATAGTAGCCTGGTGACCCAAACAGTAGGTAGCCATATATAGCTACATACATCCTATGGTCGATATCTGTCTACTAATACTTATCCCTGAGTATCATCCATATACTCTCCGAGTACCACCCCCAACCGGTGTTGAGACCAGATCATCGACTCGGCTGCGTACACTGCCATACAACCACCATCACCAAGATGGTAATATTGTATCATAACCACCTATATAGTAATGCCACTAAAGACCAACTACCATTACGATAGACCCACAACATTGGGATTTACAATCGTTATCATGCATCATGATGAGATGCTCAAACCACAGAAATCTGCATCTACCATGCTAATCTACATGCGTAGGTATAAAACCCTCGATGATCACAGGTATCATATGAATAGGGAATGCAAACACAGAGATACAAGAAAACTGATACAACAGCAGTGATTATCAAGAACCAACGGTATCAAGGGCAAGCATGAAGGAAACATAAGTAGCATAAGTGTCTATTCTACATCCAGGCATAGAAAAGTGATCAAAAGACTAATCAACAACAGTAAAAAAAAGAACACATGCACTAAAAAATAGACAGGATCTATATTGACTAAATACAGAAAATTACCCACCTAACGTATCGCAAGTCAAATAATAGAACCCCTAGAACCCTCGTATAAAATGAACTCCACGAATCGCTCAGGGTCCTGCAAACACAATAATAACCTTCCTAAATCCATGATATATCCAAGAGCCCTAATCAAGAAAAAGATTAGTTTAACCCTATTTAATTAACTTAATTTGGGTTAGATTAATCTAACCGTTGGGTTGCTATTATCAGGATTTAATCAAACAATCAATTAGCTGTATTAACAATTTAATACAACTAATTTTGTATTTAATCAAATCCAAGATAACCCACATTAGATTAATAAACCCATTCTAGCCTAGTAGGATTATAATTCGGATTCATACTAGGAACCAAATAGATTTCTATTAACACAAGTTAACTAATTAATTGATTAATTGTATTAATTAATTAACTAATTAATTATTTTAACTTGTTAACCCAATTAATCTCAGGTTTAATCAAACGTAAACTAACCAACTAACCTTAACCAACTTAATCATGGTTGGTTAGATCCAAACTAAGGTTAACAACCACTTAGTTGATTTAGATTAATAAACAATCTAAATGGATCTTAATCCCTAACCGATAATCTAATCAAGTCTCTATTTTAAAGAGTTTAACACAAGTTTAAACCCTAGCAAAATCAATAGATCATGCCAAAACAAACTAATCTATGAATCCAGATCAAACTAATCAAGAATTCAACTATAACCTAATCTAACTAAATCTAAACATGAATCCAACAGTAACTCAAAATCCTACATCCACCAAAAGAACTTAAAACATGGAACTTACCTCAATTAGAGTCCAAGAATTTTAATCCCAAGTTCCAAGCTCCTTTAATTCCACAATACAGAACCTGATCAATTTCAAAAATCGGACATTTCAATTAAACAGTATCCACAAGTATTTCTTAATCTGACCCATTTCATAGCAAGATCTAATAACACAATTCAGATTGTTTTACCTCTTCGCCTCAAAACATCTCTGAAGAAGGCAAAACCCTTACTCATCAAATTCCAGTCCCGATCCTGAACTTTGATTTTTTTCGATCTACAACAACCTTAATCCCAATCAATCCAGAATAGAACAAGTAGTCCTACAAGAATCGTTTCCAAGGAACATACCTCAAACTCAGCCCTGATCGTGCCTAAATGCGACCCACGAACGGTAGCGACAGGGGATGGTGTCTTCTTGTTCGATCGGTCGGACAAAGAACAGAGATCCTGGCTTGAAAATAAAATTGAACGGAGAACCCTAATTTGATCGCAACTAGAGTTTCTTGCCTGATTCTCCTTTCCCCCTTTCCGCGCTCCTTACGAGGGGCTGGTGGTCGCGGAAGACTCCTTCACCGTCAGTCGAACGGAAAGACATGACTGCGAGGAGGTTTCAGCTCCCTTCCTTCTCTTTCGACTCCTTGGGATCGGCGATGGAAAAACACAAGAAGCAATTGGGAAAGAACACAATGACTAGAGGAGATCGTGAGTTCGGCGGGGAGAAGAAGATCGCTACCACTGTAGCATTCTTATAGGACTTTGGTTCCGGTGGCTTAACGGGTTGGATCCAATAAGCTTAAAACCTTTAACCTATTAATCCATTACCTATAATCCATTAATCCTTTAATTAATCCTATGTGGGCTGATATTGATTTATTAATTGGGCTAAAGGGGTTAGCTTAATTTGGGCTGGTTATTAGGGTTTATTTGGGTTTATTTAATTAGCTCTCTAATTAGGGTAAGGATTAAAAATAATTAGAGTTAATTTATTTACAAATTAACCCTAAAATTTTTGGTATTTTATATTCTCTCTCACTAATAAAAATTTGGTCTCCAAATTTATTAACTTCATACTACAATGCAGAAATACTAAGAAAATTGAAATCATACCTCAAACAAATAGATGGTGATATCGAGCTCAGATAACATCCTCCAGCTCCCATGTAGCCTCCTCATCTGAATGATGCTGTCATCCGACTTTTACAAGTTGAATGGTTTTGTTTCGCAACTGTCGCTCCCTATGGCTAAGAATCCGCACAGGAATCTCCTCATAAGTCACGTCCGACTGGAGAGGAACAGGTACTTCCTTTAAAACATGCGAAGGATGAGGTATGTATTTCCGTAGCATGGAAACATGAAATATGCTATGTACACCCACAAGTGTCGGCGGTAATGTCAGGCAGTACGCCACCTCGCCAATCCGCTCTAGTATCTCAAAGGGACCAATATAGCGTGGAGCTAGCTTTCCCTTCAATCCAAACCTCTTCACCCATGAATTCGCAAAAACACATGATCACCCACAGAGAACTCTAATGGTCGATGTCTCCGATCCGCATAACTTTT
>JBBMKF010474944.1:0-10242 GCA_037834155.1 Curcuma caesia | reverse complement strand
CTGCCGTCGTTGTTTCCTTTCTCATGGATCAAGGTATGTCGTTAATCTTTCGTATAAATGAGAATCATGAATTTCAAAATCCTTCTAGTTTTCTGAATTATGAACTTTAAGAAAACTTCGATTTAACATGTCAAAGTCAGTACCTGAGGTTGAGACCCAAGACTCAAAAAAGGTCAGGCGAGTGGACGTTGAGGTCAGAACTTGAGGTCGAGACCCAAGACTAAAAAGAGATCGGCGCCTGGGGTAACCAGCTGATCATCCTTCATATCTTATCTAGACCATTTTCCCCCTTTCTTGAAGGCCATTGGTGGCTACATGGCGACGCCTATGTGGCGGTTCAGTGATTCCACCGTATCACATCATATGGCCATTTTTTTCAAAAAAAAAAAAAAAAATCAAATGAACATTCCTTCAATAATTTTATCTCAAAAATTAGCTCCGAGACGATGGTGCAGTAGCTAAGGCTTATGATGTATCTCAAAAATCTGAGGATCGAAACTCAACTGTAATACATTGTAGGGGTGATTTCCATCTAATGAGTAACAAGGTAAAGAAAGCAGGCTTTCAGGATGAGCTACCATGAATTATTTATGAATAATATTTTTTATAAATTATTTTTATCAATAAAATTCTCATCAAATTTTAAATGGACAAATAAACTTTTAAAATATAAAAAATTTATAACATAAACTTACTGACAACTAAATAAATTTTAAAATATAAAAATTTTAATTAATTAAATAATATTTAAATAAATCAAACTCAAATTGTGTCAAAAATAAATTAAATCAAATTTGAGCACAATGATTTAGTTCATTTTACACTCAACAACAACAGCAAGATTCCACTCGATTATCTCTCAACTTAATTCGATATTTATTTTGTATAAATGTGGAGTGCATGAGATATTTTTGATATTAAATTATGAGAACTGATAGGTATCATAAAAAAGTCCAACATGAAATCAATATGATACACTCAACTGTATACCTGTGAATCCCACTGCATGCAGTGTGTCATATTGATTTCATATTAGATTTTTTCATGCTATCTATATTGCTCTTAAATTATAGACGGAGTGTAATTTTGAAAAAGACGAGTGCTTTTTTAAGTATATAGATAAAACGTGTGCTCTTGATTTTCTGTTAATAATATTTACCTAAATAATTCATTTTTTATTTTATTTTATTTTGTTTTTTCCACGTTGAGAATTTTGTTTTTGTTGTTAAACACGTTGTTCGGTGCTACTCCATAATTCGTATCGTGGAATCAACCGAACCCGGTTCACGAATCACCGCCCCACTTAATTTGATCCCAGCCCTCCGTTCTCCGGTCTTTCACATTTCAAACCACTATTTAAAAATGTCAATTGGACTCGATCCGACCGCATGATCCCCATCCCTATAAAATTGAATCGCATCGATCTGTAAGCTTCGAGGGGGCAGCGGATCTGAGAGATTTCGACCGGTCGATGGCGATGAGGAAGCCGGTGATGGATCTCGCGGTGGCGGTGGCCGCGCTTCTGCTGTGCTTCGGCGTCGCCGGAGTCGCGTCGGACGCCTCCAATCACCGGTACCAGAAGGGCGACCACGTTCCCCTCTACGTCAACAAAGTCGGCCCTTTCCACAACCCTAGGTGAGTCCTCGCCTTCTTCCCCTCAGATCTGCCACCCTGCTCTCCTGATCCGAGTGCATCCGCACTCTCAAGTTTAATTTGGAAGGTCGAAGTGATGTTGAGGTCTTTGCTGGATCTGATCCGTTTAAAAAAATTCTGAGTTCGCACGTGACCGCCCTATTTTTGTTAAGATTTCCTTTGGGTTATTCCATTCCTTCAGTGAATGAACTTGCGGTAATAATTAAGTGTTTGTTTGTGATCATTTGCTGAAGATTTCTATATCGTCGATTGTGAATTGGAAGTCAAAGAGCGACTGTGAAAGTAATCATGACAAATGATTGTAGGGTGCTTTCAATTAAATTATTGATATATGTTCAGTGCTGAATGATTTCGTTTTTCAACTACTTTTCTAAATATTTGATCTAAACTTTATTCTTCGATTGCGTCGTTCTTACTCCTTTCACATTTTTGTACGTGCGCAGTGAGACGTATCGTTATTTTGATCTACCATTTTGCACGCCAGGTTTGCCTGTACTCCATTGTTTCTGTTCACCATCATTTCGTTGTTTCTCTTTTTCATTGATTTGAGGATCTATTATGTTATTGGTGTCAGAGCATGTGACTGAGAAAAAAGAAGCACTTGGAGAAGTTCTGAATGGGGACCGTTTGGTAGATGCCCCATACAAGCTTGATTTCAGTACAGATCAAGATTCTGAATTGCTTTGCAGAAAGAATCTCTCAAAAACAGATGTTGCCAAGTTCAGGAGTGCAGTCTCTAAGGATTATTACTTCCAGATGTACTATGATGATCTTCCTCTCTGGGGATTCATTGGAAAGGTTGACAAGGAGGGTAAAGACGTTGGAGAGTACAAATACTTCCTCTACCAGAGCTTCCACTTTGATGTCTTGTACAACAACGACAGGGTGATTGGGATTACCGTTCACACCGATCCCAACAAACTGTTGGATGTGACAGAAGATAAGAATATTGAAGTGGAATTTGTGTATTCTGTTAAGTGGAAGGAGACCACCATATCATTTGAGAAGAGGATGGAGAAGTATTCCCAGACTTCTTCACTACCTCATCACTTAGAGATCCATTGGTTTTCCATTATAAATTCTTGTGTGACGGTTCTTCTCTTGACTGGATTCCTTGCCACGATCCTCATGCGGGTGCTGAAGAATGATTTTGTCAAGTAATGAACCTTGCACATTTCTGTCTCTTTATTTTACCATTCACCTTGTTTGAATGAGTTACTTTTGCATTGCATCCATTTAGATTCTCTTGAGTATATAATATTTTATGGTGAAAATAATTTTCTCCTTCCACAAAATTATAATTCAAGTTTGATAGAATTTTTGTTTGCTCCTTAGATCATGATTATAGATTTACTGAGAAAATCGAACTCAGCAGGAAGGATTAAATTGATAAAATAAGAATGTTTCTTTAGGAATAGGTGCAAGTGTGCATTAAAACTTGTGGATGCTTTGCTGAATATTTTCTTATGGAAATATCTAGAATATAGTCATGATAGGTAGTTTGCATAGATGGGCGTGTGTAAAACTCAATAACATAGAATAATGGCAATGATATGGCAACTTAATTTTCATTGTCCTTGATAAATTCTTCAAATCAAAAGTTATTTACAATTCTCTGCTAAATCTAGTACTGGGTGTGTGTAAAACTCAATAACATAGAATAATGGCAATGATTTGGCAACTTAATTTTCATTGTCCATGATAAATTCTTCAAATAAAAAATTATTTACAATTCTCTGCTAAATCTCATACCATAATATCTTTTAATAGAGATGTGGTTGGTGCAGTCCATCATGACATTGGCATTGGACAGTGATTCCTACTGTAATAGATTTGAGAATTCACTTGATTGGTAGGCCAATGTAACATGCCATTCAGTGGATTTCTTTTTTAATTTGAAGTATATTACTCTTATATGCTATTTCTATCTTTTCCTTATATTCTACATGGAGCCTTTATCTCACCCCAGAGTGTGCAATCCCTTAATCAAGATGTGTAAGAAAGCAGATGGTATTTTGTTTTAAATCACTAGAATATGCATTATTGTTTTGGTTTGGTCTTCTTGGTGGTATGGAGGCACTTGTCTAGACAGAAACTTGTTGCTTTACAAACTTAAGGGTTAAAAAAGCTGGCGTTCCATTTACCACTTGACTTTTATTATAGGTATGCACATGATGAAGAGTCTGCTGATGATGAAGAAGAGACTGGTTGGAAATATATCCATGGCGATGTCTTTAGGTTTCCAAAGTACAAGTCTCTGCTGGCTGCTTGTGTTGGTTCTGGCACACAGTTGTTTACTCTGTGAGTGTCTTGTGCAACCTTAGATTTAAATAAACTTGTGAGGAAACAAAATCTGTTGAATCATCTTTTTTCTCAATTGACAGATCTTATTTTCTATTCAGCTCTCCTTAACCTTCTTTTCTCATTTATGGCAGCACAATTTTCACTTTCATTCTTGCACTTGTTGGGGTTTTCTACCCGTACAATCGCGGGGCTCTTTTTACTGCACTTGTGGTCATTTATGCACTTACCTCTGGGATTGCTGGATATGCTGCTACCTCCTTTTATTGCCAGCTAGAAGGGACAAATTGGGTATGCACTTTTATCTTCAACATTCACTCATTATTTTTTAAAACTCTTCATAAGTTCATCTATGCGTAGTGGCACTTTTACATACATGCTTGCTAAAAATGTGAAATTATCTATCATAAAAGAATGTAACCCTTTCTTTTTGGTTGGCAGGTGAGGAATTTGCTATTGACAGGATGCCTTTTCTGTGGGCCTCTGTTCCTCACATTTTGTTTTCTTAACACTGTTGCGATTGTATATAGTGCCACTGCAGCACTACCATTTGGAACTATTGTTGTTATTGTCCTCATTTGGACGCTGGTGACCTCTCCGCTACTTGTCTTAGGTGGAATTGCTGGTAAAAACAGCAAAACAGAGTTTCAAGCACCTGTTCGCGTAACAAAATATCCTAGAGAGATTCCAGAGTTGCCATGGTATCGACATACTGTTCCACAAATGATAATGGCCGGTTTTCTTCCTTTCAGTGCAATCTATATTGAGCTTTACTACATATTTGCAAGTGTTTGGGGGCACAAAATATATACTATATATAGCATCCTATTCATTGTCTTCATCATCCTCGTCATTGTCACTGCTTTTATTACCATCGCGCTGACCTACTTTCAACTCGCTGCGGAAGATCATGAATGGTGGTGGAGGTAATGTAGATGTTCTATTCATTTAATTCACACATTTGAAAGCTTCTTATATGGTTAAGATTATTTCTCTTTTGTGTGTATATAGACGCATCCTTTGTTGTTTTTTTTTGCACCCGCATCTGGTTTCTGTTTTGTAGCTCCCTGCTTATTCACATCTTTAGTTGTTTTCAGCTAAAAGTTTAGCGTCACTTTTTCAATTTAACGTTAATTGTATCAAATCGCTTAGCCCTTCCTAGTGTTATCATTGGTTTCACTTCCTTGTCTATGTTGTATAAAACAAAGAGCGTCTCTTTTTATTGGAATCGTCAAAGAGCATGCCATTTTCATTGATTATTAAAACAAAGTCTCATCCCGTCTCAACACATTTTTATTTTCGAAAATACTTGTTTGATGTTGTTGTGTCAGCTACGGGATCATAGTTGTTACAATATGAACACTTTTAACTCTGGTCAATACTAATAACAATTTGTTGTAGCAACTATAATTCATAGCTGCTCTCTAGTCAACATAATGTTGAAATTGTTACAAATTGTACCTCCTACAACATAGATAGTTTATTTCTGATTAATATTATATTGTAGTAGCTACTGTTACAGATGTGTAACAATTATGATCCACTACAACTATACAGCAGTTATGATTTTATAATTGCTACAACATCACTGAAAAGAAGGATATTTTTGAAAATTAAAATAGATCGTGGTGGAATGGAGCGCTGTTTTGATAATAAATGAAAAAAGAATATCCTTTTGACAATTCTAATAAAAAGGGGTACATGAACAAGATACATTTTTATTATTTATTTTTTTTTTTTTGCAGAAAGTCCTAGTTATGTTTTTCTAGTTACTTGTAATTGTGCTAATAATTTGTTTTCTCTTTCAACCAATTAGGTTTACAAATGTGTTAATAGTGTTATAATGTTACATTAGGCTTTGTCAAGTGCGCATGTTGTATTGCAAGACTTCTGAAAGTTGGAAAATTATATTTTACATTGCTGTACCATTGAACTGATCATGCTCTCTGTTTCTTGTATGCTGTATCTGATCCAGGTCTTTCCTATGCGGCGGATCGACTGGCCTCTTCGTCTACGGATACTGTTGGTACTATTACTATGCTCGCTCCGACATGTCGGGTTTCATGCAGACTTCCTTCTTCTTCGGCTACATGGCTTGCATCTGCTACGGCTTCTTCTTGATGCTCGGCACAGTTGGCTTCCGCGCGGCTTTGCTCTTCGTCCGTCACATATACCGATCCATCAAGTGTGAGTAGATTAGGAACGACAAGTTGTTTCAGCTTCAGACAGTTTCCTTTCTGGTAAGGAGGATTCACTCTTTCTGTTCACTGCATTCGTTCTACATGGGAATTATAGTGGTAGACCTTTTCTGGTCGTTATGGATCAATTTTCGTATCGTCCACTTGTATGTTTGTAAGGCCTATAGTACGTGCATTCATGAGATTTATAAGACAGAATTTTGCAGCCACACTATTCTATACATGTGTTGTAGTTCCTAGAATAATGGCTAATAAACAATATTATGTTCATGTTAGGCTCTTCATTTTCAGTTAGTAATTTTTTTGGGATAATTTAGATATCTTATTAATCTCTGATTTAGACAGGAATATATCATCTACTTTGAAGATGAGTAGATTAATTAGGGGTGTGAATGAGCCAAGTCGTTCATAAGCTATTCAGGTTTCGGTTCAAATAAAAATTTGTTCGATTAAGTTAATGAACTGAGTTCGAGCTTGATTACAAGTTCGAAAATATTATCGAATTTAACAGTATTTGGTTTGTGAGTTCGCGAATATGTTTATTAAAAAGTTCGTGAACATATTCGTTATGAGACTTATTTATTATGTATATATATATATATTATGTAAATTATAAATATTAGATGTTAACCAAGTAAATTCAAACTAAATTTGTTTAATTTTTAAATAAATTATTTTCGATTCGAGCTCATTTAATTTTTAAATGAGTCTTTTTTGATTTGAGCTCATTTAACTTTTAATAAATTATTTAATTTTATTATGAGTCGAATTCGAGTTTAAGAATTAAAGTTTGAATTTAACTTGAGTTGAGTTGAGTTTGAGCTCAAGGAAAAGGGTTCGAACTAAAAAAAAAAAAGTGTAGCTTAATTTGATTCGATTACATCCTAAGATTAATTAAAAAAAGTTTGGACTCTTAAACAATCAAATAATAATAATTATTATCTCATATTTTAATTACAGCGTCCCATGTTAAAAACATATTAAAAGGGTGTTTATCTTATTTTTAAAATATTTTGTTTTATTTGTAATAATTCCGGATTAAATTTATCCAATATGAAGTTAATTTTAATCAGAATTATTCTAAATATCAAAATTATTTTTATTATAATTTAATTTCATTAAAATTATTTTAATAATGTTTAATCGATTTTGATCTAGTTGAATCAGTTGGCTCAATTTTTAATTAATGTTAAAATAATTCTAACTTAAATTACGATAATCTTGAATATTATATATAACTATGACGATAAAATAAGAAATTTCGTTTTAAATTTTTCTCATGATTTAGCAAGAAGGGCAAGATAGTGATTCTTTAATGATACAATTTAGGCCTTGGAGCGGTAAGGAGTTTATTTCTTTTCAATAAGAGGTGGAATTCGTAATCTCAATGATTTTATACGGTCGATTTTACGATTATCTACGAGGAAGTCAATTGAAAAGTTACAGTTAACCACAATAGAAGAGAGCATTATTTCAATTTTATCAAAATTCAATCATTGTCCACCTCAACAAGTCCGTCCCCTTATAATCAATTTAATTATATTTTAGAAGTGTTTGCATAGTTACTCAAGCATTCATACTATGGAGCGATGAATTATTCGTACTTCTTAATTTATTTTGATGATTGATGAAACATTTCTATAAAAATGGATTAATGAGGTGCAGGAAAGGAGAGAGAATGCAAAATAAGGAGAAGGGAACCTTCAACTTTGTTTGGAAAGAAATAAAAGAGAGAAAAAGTATAGATGTATTTTATCCTAAAATGAAATGAAAGATTTTCTTACACTTCGCATGAAAGATTTGTTGCTGGCCACCGTACTTTGAGAAGTGTTGGTATGCATGGAGACACATTCGATCTTTTGAATCCACTCTTTTCTTTTTTTTTGTAAAAGATAGAATTCATCACTTCAGTAGCTTTATACAGTTAATTCCATGACTATTTGTAAGGAGGTAAATTGAAAAATTATAATTGATCACGACGGAGAATATGAATCCACTACTTTCTTCTGCAAAGGTGGAATTTACCATTCCAACAGCTCCACACGGTTAGTTCTAAGATCATCTGTGAGGAAGTAAATTAAAAAATTATAATTGGTCATGACGGAAGAGGGTATTGTTTGACTTCGTAAAGATTCGAACCCTTACTTTCTTCTACTCCATCGTAGCCAATTTAGTTATGCTCCAGAGCATCTGCATCCACTACTTTCGATCCTTATGATGGTCCAATTTTCTCATCGTATCGAAACTCTTTGCTCGATCGATCTCGGTTCTGATCACTGAACTCACAGGCAAATGGTGTTGATTTGTATGTCAAATGGGCATGACCACTGCCTGGAGCACATCAGCAGCAATGACAGTTCAATGGTGTTGATCAATGCAGGAACCTTCATCAGCGATTCAAACAGAAACTGAAAACATCAAACAAGAAAACAAGTGGAGGAGGCTCAAAGGCATGGAGAGGTGTCTTCGTTCGAACCCCTGACAAGCTTCGGTTCTTCCATGATGGGCAAGAGGAGGGCAGCCATTGATGTAAAGTTCTACGATGTGTTTGGTCGAGTTATTCACAGATGGAGGGCGAGCAAAGAGCTCCACCCTGCAGCATGAACACTGGACGAACACTTGTATGGTAGTGGAAGATCAGCTTAGTTTATCATTGATTTTGTTTTTCCTGGTACCAACTAGTTGTGCTCGAGTATGAAAATCCTAGCGGCTGACACACAGGACTCTTTAGCAAGATCCACAAAGAAAAATCACAATCTGATGTAGAAGCTGCGTACCTGTTCGGGGAGGCCGCTCCTAGAGTGGGCGGCAGCGACAGTGCTCCAAGAGAAGAGATCCCTATCGCCTATCGGAAGATCGATCGAAGAGTCTCCTTTCCTTATCGAGATCGCTGGCGAAGGAATGCCCAGCAATGAGAATGTCGGATGTTATGGTCGTAAGGAGTGGGGTCGCGGTTTGCCGAATCCGAAAGTATCTTATAGGACCCAACTCAACGTGGATTACATGACCCGAATCGAGCCGAATCCCTAGGACGTTAACCTCTCGAGTCGAGCCGTGTGGGCCGAGTCGAAGGAGTCGAGTCGGTATCTCAGGGAAGCCCTCCGTAGTGCGAGTCAGAATTCTCCCATGGGGGTTCCCCTCAACTCTCGAATCGACCAACCGACTAAAATTCTCAACGCAGAATCACCTACTCAAACCGAACCGAGTCCCTAGGGAAACGGATCTCTCGAATCGATTCGGCTCTGTGTTGAATTTCTCTCCGATGTTCGACTCGAATCTTTAACTTGAAATCATCCGCCTGAGCCGAATCGACTCTTCTTATCCTGTCTCTTGAAAGACTACTTCACCATCATTCGATTATGATTGTCCCCCTGTCACCCCTGCAACTAATTATGGTAATATCATGACAAATATACGTAATATAACCCCTCAGATACAAGTCAACAATAGGACACATACTCTGAATATATCATGCCTTCTAACAAGTTCATATCGATGATGGGACATCAACCATACTCACAATGTGACATGACTTCTCAGACTCGTATATAAGGTTGATTTTGTATTGGAAGAAGGTATGCATTTTCACAATTCTCATTTCACCTTTTAGTTTTCTTCCTCTTTCGTTAGGAACTAACTTAAATATCGGAGTGGTCGTGCTAGGATAATTCCTGACCTTCCTTGATCGCAGGTTTCAACAGCTTTGTGATTGCCTCTTAACCTAACCTCGCCTAAGTGTGGTGCTAAGAAGAATCGACACATTAGGAGCGGATCTCAACAGGAACTTCTGGGCAAATATTCGAGGAGGAGGCGTGCATCGGGCAGGGAGCCGGATTCGGAGAGCAGATCAAGGAGGCGGTTGGAGAGGACGACGGAGAGGCAGACGCCGAAGGCGAGCTGCAGCGTCGGCAGGAGTGGAGATCGATGGCTTCGGAGAGCGGCCTTGGTCGCAGAGGGAGAGGTAACTCTGTTCGGAGCGAGGAAGAAAGAGGGAGAGGTAAAGACGACAGATACTCAGCTTCGTACCAGCACTGGGTCCATGAAGGCGCCAAATCAGAAGGAGGGTAACTCTGTTCGAGACGTTGAGTCG
>JBBMKF010474924.1:0-10243 GCA_037834155.1 Curcuma caesia | reverse complement strand
TAAGGCCAACTCAGTCCCTTAGATGTTCTTTGATAATGCGATCATATCCGCAATAATCATTACAGGTCTGTAGACTCGTCATCGTCGTCCAAAACCTAGATCTCGAAATGGAGTGTAATCCGAAGTGCTCAAAAACGACAACACAATCGACTTCGATTCAAGGATGAAATTGATCGAGACATAGACGACAACACAAATGACTTCGATTCAAGGAAGAATTTGACCGAGACATAGCAAGTAGACGCATTGAACAGAGGCCAGGGGCAGCATACCAGAGTAGGAAAAACAATCAAAACAAAACAGAGAGATGCCCGTGCAAAAGGGGAAGAAATCAAAACGATCGAGGACCTGTTGGCGATGAACGATTTCACAGATACGGCACAGTTTCAACCATTCGGCATTGCAACCAATTAAGATATCAAAGTTGAGGGAAAAGACGAAATACGGGGAGGAAGAAGAAAAGGGTTGCAGGCTGCGACCAAATCGACGCCCTAGCGATGGAAGATGGACGAGTTAACAATTTATAGGAGAAGAGGGAAGGCGTGCTAAAAACAAGGGTTTCGATTCTCTTGAATCTCCTATTTGACGGACAGATTCGATCTCGAAAACCCTAATTTGTGTGGAGTTTAGGGTTTACAGCTGGTTCAGGACGAGTATCAGGACGAGCATGGCGGCCGCTGCGTGAAATCTACGCGTAACTTATCAATTCATTTAAGGGGGGAAAATTAAAAATGCTTCAATTATTGTTTTGTCAAAAAGGTAAAATATTAAAAACCCTTATGAATAACTACTAATTTTAAAAAAATTTGATCAAATTAAATCTGTTATAGTCTAGGTCAAGTAATTTTAATTAAGTTGAATATTTCAATATAAAAATATTTTATTTGTAATAATTTTAATCAAATTAAACTATATAAAATTATTAAGTTGATTTACTTTGACATTAGAATAAAGATATTATCGTCCCCAAAGTCATGGTGCCGCAGTAGGACATCCAGATTATCACCTGGACATCCGCAGTTCAATCCCTAACTACGGCATATTTGCATGAATTGGACATCCGCGGTTCAATCCCTAACTACGGCATATTTGCATGAATTTTCCTCCAAATAAAAATCGCAATCAAAGGATGTTGGAGGTTGACCGCTGCGTGCGCTTCCTAATTTACCCTGGTGGCCGGTGAGAAACTTCAATGAGACTGAACCAATCACCCCCCAAAAATTGAGTCAATACGACTGACTGGGATTTATCATTTTTTAGAATAAAAATATTATCAAAACGAAAAATACATTAAGATGCTATTTAAAATTATTTTAAATGATACTTTTTTAAAATAATAATAATTAATAAACCATTTTATTCCTTAAATGCTTGATCTACTTTAACTTCCACTCGCGAATCAGTAGCCTCAGCCTCTACAAGATCTTAGTTCACCTTCAAAGTGACTTGTTATGACTTACAACTCTAAAGTCAGAAGTGAACTTAAAACTTGGCCACGAGAGTTAACTCAATGGTTAAAGCCCAGACTAGAACAGTTGGAGCTTCTCCAGTAACTGAAAAAACTAAAGACCGATATTCTGTCTGTTTGTCGTCAATTTTTCCTCCCTTCACACAGAATGATGTGATAACCATGCCTGAAACAATGGATAAAAATGAACTAGAACTGGCGCATGCTTTCTAAAACTAATTTGAAACACCAAATGCTACGATATGAACATATGAAATGTAGTTAGACGTACGTTGATTTGAATGGTGCACTGGTGGCTCCAATAGGTGTACTAAATGCGACATCCTGGAAAGGACCAGCCATTTTCCCGCGAGGAAACCATCCAAGATCACCACCTTTCTTCCCCGATGGACACTCGGAGTACTCTGCTGCAATCTGAAAATAGCAGATAGCATTAGGAAAGCAAAAGCAAAAAAAAACTTACATTTTAAAGATGCCGAAAAGAAGAATATCCTTGAATGAACTATGGCAAAGTATCAATCAGAAAGAGACTAGGGAAGGTTCATGTGCTTGTACACCCATGAACATTTTGAGTAGCTAGACTAGAGCTCATGATCCCTTAAGCACACTTATTAAGTCATGATAATATGTGGATTGTGAGTTAGTTGAACCCTGCTAAGGCCTGGTTTGAGTTTTTCCCAGATTGAAACTACCTAGACATAGCCTGTTAACATCACCTGTCGTCGACTTAATGGAAAAGTCCAACTCTTAATAGGGCGCAAGGATTGGGTTTTAAGTTGTACAAGCTCAAAACCAAGCTAGTAAATGAAAGAGGAGACACCCATTCTAGAGAGGAAGGCATTTACTATATCAAATCAAGCCATATCAAAGGAAACAAAAGAAAGGGATACAACTACAATCAATCTTCATCATCAAGTCGTGTTTATCTCAACTATTTGGGTTGGCTACATCAATCTCAACTAGTAATATTTAAATCAATTATATCATTTGTTATTTTATTAATTAAAGCTTCGCGAATATATTGAAGAAACCATCTTCAGCTAGAATGACTCTCCCAAGATTTGCAAGAATTCTTAATGGATAGCACAAAGATTTTACCTTAGCAAATTCTGCAGGAGGAACCTTGTCCCCATTGCTTAGCCAACCATCTTGTAGTTTCTTGTAGGCTTCATTTATCTTGCCTTGTTTTTCGCACAAGACATGCCTTGCTGATAAAGACAATTGAACATTATGATATACAAAATTGTTCAAGATCAAAAAGAATTTCCTAGGAATATATCTATTACTAAAATGTCCATTACCAAAACAAAATATAAAAAATAATCAAATCTTTCATTATGGAGAGTCAATCAAATCATGAATAATATAGAAACTAATCAAATCTTTCCTTAAATAGAGTCGATCAAATCATGGGTGAAAAAGGATGTACTGAATAAGATTGATTTGATAGAGAATAATTTATTTTTGAAAGAATATTTTATTTTTATTTTTATTATTTATTCTTTCTTTATTTATTAATTCTCATTGTAAAAAGTGTATCCTTGGTTCATGAACAAATTATGTGAGAATTTTTTCATGATATCAGAGTCAGGTTCCTCTCTGTAAACAAGCACATGTGATTCTTCTCCTCCGAGGACAACTATAATGTCTATCGATTCTTCCACTCAATCTACAATTGAAAAATGTTCTGTCGTCATCTCTTCTTTTTCCGGAAGCAACATCTCATCCTTACAAATTACAGCCCATAAGTTGAACGGTCATAATTATTTGCAACGGGCTCAGTTAGGAAAGATCTGTGACAAAGGGAGACTGGGTTATCTTACAAACAACTCCTCTCGGCCCATATCAAACGATGCATCGTACCAGACATGACTGGCCGAAAATTCAATCGTGCTTACTTGGCTAATTAATTCCATAGAACTCAACATTAGTCATCGTTATCTCTGATTCAAGACGGCCAAGGAGGTATGGGACATAGCTCGGAAGATGTATTCTGATTTGGGCAATACTTCTCAGATCTTTGAGCTACGATCGAAGCTGAAAGAATTAAAATAAGGTTCAAATTCTGTAACACAATACTTATCTAATTTTCAAGATCTTTGGCAGAAACTTGATCTATTCTTTGAAGAAGATTCTATGTACGTTGACTGTAGTATCAAAATTCGCCGCAATATTGAAAAGGAACATGTGTTTGATTTTTTAACTGGTCTTAATCATAATTTGGATGAGGTATTTGGTTGTATAGTTGTACGTGATCCATTCTCATCTCCTAAAGAAGCTTTCATGGAAGCTCGTTATAAGGTCATACTTACTGATGAGATTATAATATCACAATTCATTACAACAGATGTTTCAACTTTGATTTTCGCAAAAAATTTCACACCAAATCAATGTCAAAATAAACATCTTTGGTGTTAACACTGCAACCGGTCATGCCATACCAAAGATAAATGTTGGAAAATATATGGGAAACCAGTAAATTGGCAACCTCAGAAAAGGAATGCAAGTCATGGATTTCATACTCAATCGAGTCAAGAAAAACCTGTTATCTCTGGTGTTTCTGCTCCTTTCACTAAAGAATAGATTGAACAATATTGTAAATTCTTCAATCAAATGGCCCTCAATGCGTCTTCCAGCTCTAATGTTGGTTTGTTCTCCATGACTCAATCTGGCAAACTCAATTCATCCTTTCATAATCATTCAACGACTCCTTAAATCATTGATTCTGGGGCCTCTGATCATATGATAGGTGACTCAAGTCTTTTTTCTTCCTATTATCCATATTCTCGCTAAACTACTGTTAGGATTGCTGATGGATCATTAACTGTAATTATTCGTATAGACGATATTCGATTGTTTCAACACATTATTTTGAAATCTGTTTTTCATGTATATGCTCTAAAATGCAATCTAATTTCTATTAACAAAGTCATCCTTGATAATCAGTGTTTTACTAAATTCTTACCCTTCTCGTGTCTTTTTCATGACCTACTATTGGGGAAGACGATTGACAATGCTAGAATTCACTAGTGTTTTGCTAAATTCTTACCCTTCTCGTATCTTTTTCAGGACCTACTATCGGGGAAGACAATTGGCAATGCTAGAATTCACGAATATCTTTATTACTTCGAGGATAAAAATGGTCGGTCTTTACTGTCTCACCTTGCTTTTTCTAATTCTAGTAATAGGGAAATAATGTCTTGGCACTATCGTATTGGTCATCCTAGTTTTGGTTATTTGAAGCATTTGTTTCCTTCATTGTTTTACAAATAAAGATCATTTGGGTTTCAAATGTGAAGTGCGTCAACTAGCTAAGCATACTCACACCCATTTTTCTCCCAAACGATATAAACCATCAACTCCATTTTCATTAATTCATAGTGATATTTAGGGCTCCTCACAAATTCACACTTCTAATGGGAAAAGATGATTTATCTCATTCATTGATGATCATATATGGGTTACTTGGGTTTATCTTCTTAAAGACAAATCTGAAACCAATAACATCTTCAAAGTCTTCCACAAAATGATCCAAACTCAATTCCAAACAAATATCCAAATTCTTAGAACCGACAATGACAAAAAAATATTTCAATGCCATTTTAGGTGACTATTTAGTGAAAAATGGAAGTGTTTATCAAAGCTCATGTGTTGATACTCCATAACAAAATGGAGTTTTTGAATGTACAAATCATCATTTGTTGGAGGTTACCCATGCCCTTATGTTCACCATGCATGTTCTAAAATATTTATGGTCTCACGGCCGTGCATCTTATCAATCGTCTTTCCAATGGCTCCATAAACTTTATCACACCTTTTTCTCTTCTCACCCAAATATATCCATAAATTTTCAACTTCAATAATCTACCATTAAAGACATTTGGATGTATGATTTTTATGCATATACATGAAAACCCTTAAAACTGTTGTTGTCGGATATTCTCCTACTCAAAAAAGTTATCGATGTTATTGTCCACAAACAAATAAAATATATGTTACTTGCGATGTCACCTTTTTTGAAAGTATCTCGTATTTCTCTCACACTTTACTTTAAGAGGAGAAGGATGATGAGGTTTTAAAGTTAGTGGAAGAAAAGAACCAGAGCCTGCCATAGCTTGACCGTGTCACACCACACGACCATGGTAGTAATGATCATGATCTCCAAAGCCCAACACGGCCTGACTATGTTACGCCACACAGTTGTGGTGACGACTGTTATGGCAGTAGAACTCCTTCAAAGGATGATGAAGATACCCTTCTTGTCCTTAGTGTTAATTTGGACATCACACCTCCCTCCATGTTTGATCCTATCCAAGTCAATCCTCTAATTAGTGAAATAGGGGGAGTATCGAGTAAAAAATCAGATATCTTGGTTTATTCAAGAAGAAAGGCTTCTCAAGCTAATGAGGAAATTGTGAATTCTGGCCACAACCAAAAAGAAGAACCGATGGTAGAATCTTATAACGAGTCAGTTACATTTTTCGATCTTGATATTCCTATTGTATTTAGAAAGGTGTTCAATCCCTTCCCAAATATCGCATTTGAAAACTTTATCTCTTATTCTAATCTATCCTCCACATTTCGTGCTTTCTCTTCAAAATTATCTAATGAATTAATTCTCATATCTGTCATGGAGGCACTAGCTATTCCTGAGTAGAAAACTGTTGTTCTTTAAGAAATGCATGCTCTCAAACAGAATAATATTTGGAATTTGATGGAATTACCACAAGGGAAATGTGTTGTTGTTGTAAATGGGGTTTCACGATTAAGTACAAGGTTGATAGTTCAATTGAAAGACACAAGGCTCATTTGGTGGCTATATGCTTTACTCAGACCTATGGAATTGATTACATCGAGACTTTTGCTCCGTTTGCCAAACTTAATACTGTTAGAATTTTTCTATCATTGGCGGCTAATCTAGATTGATCATTATATCAACTTGATATAAAAAATGTCTTTCTCAATGGAGAACTTGAAGAGGAGGTTTATATGAATCAACCTCTAGGATTCGAAGAAAATTTGGGTGGTAAAACTATATGCAAGTTCAACAAATCTCTCTATGGTTTAAAACAGTCACCTTGTGCCTGGTTCGACCGATTCTCCAAGATAATCAAGAACTTTGGATATATTCAGGGACAGACAGATCATACACTATTTGTAAAACACTCTAGTAGCGATCACTATTCTTATAATGTATGTTGATGATATCATCATCACTGGGAATAATAATAAAGAATTGAAAGAAATCAAGAAAATGTTGGCATGAGAATTTGAAGTCAAAGATCTTGGAATATTGGGATATTTTTTGGGAATAGAGATTGCTCGAAACAAAAAAGTTGTTTCGGTCTCTCAAAGGAAATACACTTTAGATCTGTTAAAGGAAACTGACATATTGTGGTGCAAGCCAAGTAACATGGCAATTGAACTGGAGAATAAGAGAAAACTATTTGAAGGAGACCTGGTTGACAAAGATAGTTATTAGTATCTTGTTGGAAAACTCATCTATCTCTCACATACACGCCCAGATATTGCCTTTATAGTTAGCTTAGTAAGTCAATATATGCACTCACCATGTCAAGGTCATCTAAATGCAGTATACAAAATCTTAAGATATCTGAAATAAACTCCTAAAAAAGACATGTTCTTTGCAAAAACTGAGGATAGAAGAGTGTGTGCATACACTGATGCAGATTAGGCAGGATCAATTGATGATAAGAAGTCAACTTCTGGGTATTGCATGATGATATGGGGGAATTTAGTGACATAGCATAGCAAAAAACAATCTGTGGTTGCAAGAAATAGTACTGAAGTGGAATACAGAGCTATGACTCATGGAATTTGTGAACTCATTAGGATCAAAAGAGTGATGAAAGACTTGAAAATTCAATTTGAAAATATTGTTACTTCATTGTGATAATAAATCAGCTATCAATATAGCTCACAATCATCATGATCAAACAAAGCATATAGAGGTTGATCGTCACTTCATTAGAGAAAAGGTGGATGAAAGCATTATCGGTATTGAGTATATTCCTACATCTCACCAGCTAGTTGATCTTCTTACAAAAGGATTATCTAAACAAGTTCATAAATTTCTTAAAGACAACCTTGATCTCATCAATATCTACAATCAAGTTTGAGGGAAAGTGTAGAAAATAATCAAATCTTTCCTTATGGAGAATCAATCAAATCATGAGTGATATAGAAACTAATCAAATATTTCCTTATGGAGAGTCAATCAAATCATAAGTGAAAAAGGATATAATCAATTAAATTGATTTAATGGAGAATAATTTATTTTTGATAGAATATTATTATTATTATTTATTCTTTCCTTATTTATAATTCTCATTGTATAAAAGTGTATCCTTGGTTCATGAATAAATTATGTGAGAATTTTTTTCAAAAAATATGAGGTTCTGATCAAATGGAGCTAACTTTGGTATTAGCCACTTTGTGCTTTCTAAATTCCTATGATTTACTATATATATATATAATTTGCCAAAACAATCCAAGGAAATTGTTGGGAGTCATTATAAAGTCGGCTAAGAGGGGTTCAAAGAGGGCCTCGTTATCCACTAATCAATTGCACGCAAGCTTCACCTTTTCTTTAAACAAAAAAAAGGGAAAACATCAGATATTTTTCACTCTGTGGCTCCAGCAAGAATGATTATGATCTACTTAGCCATTTTGATATAATTAGTCTGATTGAATCAGGGTCAATAACACCAAAATGGAGCCGGCTGATTCTTTGCTTCATGAATGGTAAAAAATGGATCCTGAAGTCATGAGACCCTTAACTAAGTATTCTTTTGGGCATGCATGGTTCCAACCTAGATAGGGAGGAGGGTCATATCTCATATGAGCATGCATGGTTCCAACCTTAAATAAGTTTTCCTTTAGAAGAGGTTTGGATTTCCTTAGGATTACTGTATATAAGCCTGAATTTCATAAACAATGGCCAAGCCCATCACCTGAGAGGGCCACAAAGTTATTAATTTACGTATTTGTTTCAGTCGATAATTTTTCTAATGCCATCCATCACCTGAGTTGGTTAATTATTTTCACTCATCAGTAATCTATTTGTCATTGTACTAAAGAAACTGAAATCAAAATATTGAGACAGGAATTCACATGGGCAAGACATTACCAATTTTTATTTTATTGCATGAACATAAGAGGAGAGGTATGCAATCTGAAATGCGACAGTAGCTAAACAGGAGAGAAAGATTACACTCTTCGTGTTGCAGAGAAAAACGAAGCTGATGTGATAAGAAACTATCAAAGTGACTAAAACCTATCTGTTGGGCACAAAGAACTCTTGCACAAGCACTGAAACTAACATGTAACGATCTAAACAGGATGATAGCTACTCAATCAATAATCAGTTCTAGCAAGCAGCAAACGTTTTCGATGTGTTAGGAAGTCCTAGATCAGAAAGAAAAGATTGAACCTTTGACATAAGTGCAGGTACCGAGCCCGTCACTCGACTTGCCAGCCTTCCCTTTACCCTTTGAGGCACCATCATCGGCTGCAGAGGCCGCCTGCTTTCCCTTCCCCTTGCCGCTCGATTCCTTGGGCTTCGAGTCTTTCCCCATCGCCTGCTAATTCTCCACTGCGACAGTTCAACAAATCATATAAAAGGAGATAGATATTTAAACAATTTCTTTGACAACGTCAGATTGAAATTGCCATAGGAGCATATCCATGGTGCTCAAGAGATCGCAGACCTACCTTTGGCGGTGTCGGCGACGATTCCTACTTCGAGATGTGGTTGCAGTATTGCAGATTTCGGAATTATAGTCGCCTTCAACCGAGATTGCCTAATCCGACGGTTCCAGGTTCATTATCAATGGTTGAGATCAAATCTTCCCCCAAACCGGATCGCTTCGGCTGAAAAGAGCCCCCTTTTTTTCTCCCTCGTTCCTGCCCAAGTAAACACGCAACGACAATGACCGAAGACTCAACCACCATCAAAGTGCGTTGACCTCATCAATCTCCTTCCAAGACTTGTTCCCTAAGTCTTCTCTCTCCCCTCTCCCCCATTAATCTCTACCTCCCTGCCTGCGATCCTTCATCCTCCAACCATTTCTTCACCAATTTCAATCATCCATGAAAACGGTGTTGAATTCCTTAGTGCAAATCTTCCCCCAGGTACGGCAGCAAAGCTCACTGCTGCAATAAGAAGATTGATTTCTATATTTCTCCTGACACTTTGCAAAAATTAAATTTGCAGATCGATATGCGGATACTTAAGGCTGTCGCCGATGAGTTCCCCATGGATGCTGATACTGCAGTGGAGTTCATCCTCTCTGATGTCATTCCAATTATGACTAGTGAACCAGTGGAAACAAGTGCTCATGTTCATGCTCCTCCTGCTCTTGTTCTTGATGCACACCATCCCCCTACCGGTGAGTTACGATATTAATTACAGTATTTATTAAGAGTGTTTTCTGTCTAAGTAAACGCAAGATTAACTTTTCATTTGCCATGAGGCCAGCAGCAGCAGATGGAAGTCTACGTGCTGAAGAAACAAGGGAAGAAGAGGAAGTGAATCCAATTGCATGCTGACGTTGATGAGGAAGAGAAATTACTACGGTTAGATGTTTTGTTGGAAATGATGAAAAACTTCGATATTATAATTAAATTAAACAATTGGAAATAGAAAATAATTGATGTTTGTGCTCTTATTTTAGTATTTAAATAAACAATGTGCACATTTTATTTTATTTTTTATTTCGTGAGTATCTTTCATTTAAATGAAAAATTAGTAGG
>JBBMKF010474904.1:0-10245 GCA_037834155.1 Curcuma caesia | reverse complement strand
AGTAATTAGAGCCTCTAATGCCACTGCTTGTTCCTCCTTAAGCCTTTGGCCAGGCAGACCAGCACTGTCCAGTGGTTGGCAGCTGACGGCAGTGCCTAGAAGACCCTTAAAATGTGCTACAAACACCGCCGCCACCTTGTCCATACTTTCCGTCAGCTCTCCAGACGGTTTTGCAATGCTGAGTATGACATTCCGCTTATTATTCCGCTTCACCAGGTCATGAAAGAACCGTGTACAGCGATCACTGCCCCTAAGATAAGCTCCATGCGCTCGCTGCTGATAGAAGAGCCGTTCCGCATCTGTAAGCAAGACTGCACGTCGCCGCATGGTTGCATAGTCAAGTGCTCCATCTGCCGTGCGCAGCTCACCATCTGCTCGAGCCACACGCGAGGCATGGCCACCACCCAGCGAGTTGCCCGTTCTGTCCATAGTGGCACCCAGCACAGTAGGGGCCATGTATCCGACGCCCAACACATTGCCCAGCATGCCATCCGCTGTGGCCTGCATGTTGCCTGCATTTGCCACACCCACGGTAGGTGCATTACCCGAGTCCCTTCCCTCACTAAGTAGGACGGACTGCACTGCTTCGAGTTCCTCTTTCGCTCGGCGCGCCCTCTCGGAGATGTGACTGAAGTGCTCCCGATCAAGCGCCCGGAGCCGCCTTTTAAGCGAGGTGAGCTTCGCCTTAAGTGTGAATTGAGCATATCCTTCCACTGATTCATTCCAAGCCGCCGCAACCAAGCCATTAAAGTCCGGATCAACCTACACTTTTATTTAGGGATTCCGTAGTAGATCAAAATATGATTTTTGAAAAGTGGGATTGATTAAATCACATGAGTCTAATGATCATGAATATATCTATTTTGGAATCTATTAGGGGTTCGATAACTGAGAATGAGAATATTAAAACCTTCATCAAGAAATTAGCAAATTGATTCACCTCAAACGAAAAGGTTAAGACTATCACATTTTTTATGAAGTTGGTGTTCATGTTATAGGTAATATAAGAGAGTACATCATAAAGATATCAAATATAGTTATAAGACTTAGGATACTAAATCTTAAAATGTCTAGTACTTGTGAATCTTGTCTTAATCTCTTTACTTATACAGTTAATACTCGAAATGATAAATGAACACTAATGAGCTTATATCTCAATATGTACCTGAAGAAGAAAAATTGAGGCATGACACATCTCACATTGCTCATTTTGCATCCTCATCTTAGTACTCAAACAAGAAGAAGAAAAAGGATAAAAGTAAGAGTAAAGGTAAACAATTTGCAATGACTGTGATTTCAAAGCATAAGGTGTAAAAACAATAAGGTCCGAACTCAACTTATTACTTTTATAAAAAGAAAGGTCACCTAAAGAAGGATTACCCTAGAGTCGCCAACTGATGAGTAAAGAAAGGTAAACTTCTCAATTTTATCAGTTTAAAAGTCAACCTAACTACTATACCTAATAACACTTGATGGATAGATACAGATACAACTACTCACATAAGTATAACTATGTAAGGTTGCTATTGGAGTCAAATGTCAATTGATGCTGAAAGATTTATCTATATGAAAACTTCAAGAAGACGAAAGTAGAAACAATATGCGTTTTAAAAGTTTGTTTAGGGAATAATATACTTTTGAATTTGTAAAAATACATTTATAATATCGTCATTTAAACGGAACTTAATTTCTATTTCATATTTGAACAAATCCGGATACACTTGTTCATTTGAAAAATAAAAAATTAAGTATTTTTAAAATTTTATTTTGTGTGGTATATTGGTTCATTAATTGACAAACTATACATATTGGATATTGAAACTCATACGGATAATTTTATGATGCATAGTATAGATGTGAAGCGTGGTGTGATAAACAAAAATTCATTCATGTTGCGACATAGACATTTAGGGCATATCTCTAAACAACGCCTAGAAATGTTAATGTCACTAGGAATTCTTGATTCCCTTGATATATCAGATTTTGAAATCTGCATTGAGTGTATCAAGGGGAAGACGACTAACAAAAGTAATAAAGGTTCAAGACGAAGTGATGCTTAGAGCTTATACATATGGATATATGTGGATCATTCCCTATGACTTCTTAAAATGGTCAAACATACTTTACAAGTTTTATAAATAACTATTCTTGATACGGATACTTGTACCTTATTTACAAGAAGTTGCAATCCCTAAACATATTCAAAATCTTCAAAGCCAAAGGTGAAAATCAACTTAGTAAGAAGATTAAGACTATCTTTTTCTGTAGAAGAAAAGATTAAGACTATCAAATCAAACCATGGTGGTGAATACTATGGTAGATTTGATGGATTAGGTGAACAACATCTTGGGCCATTTGCGGATTACCTTGCTAAGTGTGGAATCGTGATACAATACACCATACCTGGGACCCCTCAATAGAATGGTATAGAAAGCGACGAAATCGGACTCTATAAGACATGGTGAGAAGTATGATTGCATTTTCTTCTTTGCTGAAGTCTTTATAGGATAAGACACTCAAGATCGCAATTTACATGTTCGATAGAGTTCCTAGTAATGTGGTAACAAAAACCCTATACGAATAGTGGACATGTAGATTGCCTAGTCTTAGACATCTACATGTCTGGAGTTGTCCAGTTGAAGCTAGGTCTTATAAGTCTAATGAAAAGAAATTGGACTTAAGAACTATTAGCTGTCATTTTATGGGATAATTTGAAAACTCAAGGGGTTTCAAGTTTTTTAATATCTCGAGTAGATCTTTTTTCGAGATGGGTAATGTCAAATTAATTGAGGATGGTGGGAGTGATAAAGTTAAGAAAATATCATTTGAGGAGAACATTAGTAATCCTAATATGGTAACTATTGATACAACTGATAGTGAAATAGTTATCATTCCATATACAGTTGAAGTTGCACAACCAGAAGGGGTAGTTGACCACAATATTCCCGTATCTCCTCTAATTCAAATAGATGGGATGTCAGCTCAAATAGAGATATTCTTTCCTACGGTCGAGTATGATTCCCAACCACCCCAAGGGCAAGTGCTATTAAGGAGATCCATTAGAGAAAGGAGATCTATGATATCACATGACTATATTTATCTCCAATAGAATGAGTTTGATATTGGGTTGAAGGATGATTCTGTATCTTTCCAAGAAGTCAAATAATACCCTCATATGAAAAAGTAGATCAAAGCTATGAAGGAAGAGATGAAGTCTATGACAGACAATAATATTTGGGAACTTGTCAAATTGAAGGTGTGAAATCTGTTGATTGCAAATGGATATTTAAAATCAAATGGGATTCACATGACAATGTCAAAAACTATAAGGCTCGTCTTACCACCAAGGAATTCACTCAGAAGGAGAACATTGATTACAAGAAGACTTTTTCATCGATTTCGACGAAAGACTCCCTTAGAGTAATCATGATACTTTTATAGAACTCCATCAAATGGACATAAAGATTATATTTTTCAATGGAAACATTGAATAAACTATATACATGATGCAACAAGAGAACTTTAAGTCGGGAGATTTAAAGCACCTAATGTATAGATTAAGGAAGTACATTTATGGGTTAAAGTAGGTATCTTGTCAATAGTACCAGAAGTTTGATCAAGTGGTTTCATCATACAGTTTCAAGGAGAATCCAGTTGATCAATGCTTGTATATCAAGTTCAGTGGGAGCAAGCTTATCATTCTTATTATGTATATGGATGATATATTATTGGCAAATAATGATAAGCGCCTGCTATTAGAAATCAAGTCATTTCTATCAGGTGAATTTGAAATGAAGGATCTTTTGTGATGCATCCTTTATCTTAGGTATACATATTGTTCGTTATCATTTAAGGTGCACATTTGAACTTTCCCAAAAGACCTATATAGAAAAAATACTCATTCGGTATGACATGTATAATTGTGCTCCTAGAGACACTCCTATGTCAAAGAGTGACAAATTTAACTTACAACAATGTCCATGTCATGAATTTGAAATTAAGGAAATACAGTAATTCCCTTATGCATTAACATTAGAGAGTTTGATGTATGCTCAGGTATGTATGCATTCGGATCTTGCGTACATTATAGAGATGTTGGACAGATTTTTGAGTAACCCTATACTAGAGCATTAAAAAGCTATAAAGAGGATTATGCGGTATTTACAAAGAATGAAAGATTACATGCTCACCTATCGGAGATCAGGTCATCTAGAAATCATTGGATATTCAGACTTCAATTTTGTTAGATGTCTAGATAGTAGGAGGTCCCCTTTAAATTATATCTTCATGTTGGCGGGAGGAGCTATATCATGGAAAAGCATCAAACAAACGCTCATAGCCACTTCGACTATAGAGGCAACATTTATAACCTACTATAAAACTTCCAACATGGAATATAGATGTGGAACCTTATTACAGGGTTACAGATTATTGGGGGTATTGACAGATCATTGATGATCAACTATGATAATAAAGTTGCAGAATTATATTTCAAGAATAATCGCAGTTCATCGAAGTTTAAATACATACATATAAGTTTCTAGCGATTAAAGAGAGAATTCAGAGTGGTCAAATTATGATAGGGCATATAAAGACATTCCATATTAGCAGATTCGCTTGTAAGAGTTTGTCACCCAAGATGTTTCATCAGCATGTGTTGAATATAAGAATCCTTTATTTTGATGAAGTACTCATTTGGAAGGAATCTTTATTTTATGTAATGTTCTATATTAATCAACATGTATTTTTTTACTTATTTTAGGTACTAAAGTTATATATGTGTATATAGTTTTTGACTCTTTGAAAACAAGGACATCATGATTTACTATTGTAAATATATATGAGACTCTTTTGAGTCATAAGGTTGAATCATGGTTTACTATTACAGTTTTGCATAAAATTTAAGTAAATATGATTCAGATCCAATTTAGGTCATAAGGACTTTTGAAAATGGGCATGTATAGATCATATTTAGTGTCATTTTAACGTCGGACGGGATAACGATTATCTTGCAGGTAATATTGATTCTGTTAATCGACTCTGAATATCGAAAATCAATCGTCTAAAACCTATTAATTAGAAAGAATTCCAAGAGATAGAAAATAAATGACACTGTCTAAAATATTATTAAAATTAAAACTTCTTTCTAAACTTCAATTAATAAGATGCTTATATAGACTCAAACTTTAACTTGTAAAAAAAGGATAAAATCCTAATAGGAAAAAAAAATTAACGGGTTCGAAATTCTAAAAATCCTAAATAATTTAAAATCCTCAAATATAAAAAAATAAAAATTTTCAAAACTAATTTAAATATCAAAAATTGTAAAAATTACTAAAAAAAAATTATCAAAAATAATAATAAAAATCTTTGGATCCTCCTGCATCACATTTTCATACTACACATTCAGTTTTGATCTATGTCATTAATTAAATTAAAAGTGTGATTACTGTTAGATCTTGTTAAAGTTATAGTAATTCTGGCTTCTTTAATTCTGTACTAATTAAATTAATAAACTAGATTGTTTAAGAGGGTGTTTAACACATAAAGTTTTAATATATTGAACTCAACTAAGGGGTTGTGTGGTGTATAAGAAATCAAGTATATCCCAAGTGGGAGATTGAAGGATTAAGTTTGTATTGGTGGATTTAAATCTCCATAATGTGAACTTACACTTGATTAACACATTCAACTAATTATCATTAAGGAATTAAACTCCAATTAAGTGATCAAATGCTTATAGCATGAAGGGAGTTTAAGCTAAATGAATGTAGATCCAATAACCCGGTTCATTAATATTGATGGACCGTTAACGAGTTATGAGTTTTATGGTAGATGGCCCCTGCAGGATGAGCCAATATATAAGAAAGAATGCTTGATTCATTTGGGCATGATCTTGAGATCAATAGCTTATTCTTCCTCCTATTTTCCCCATTGAGAAAGACTTTAGTTGTTATCCATTCCTATACCTATAGAAGATCATTATGTGCTTATAGGAATCTTCGACAATAAGTAAGAAGTAATAACATTTGCTCTCAATTCATGTTAGCCATTCAATTGTCGTTGCATTCGATTTCGGTATTGTCTTATTGATGATAATAACTAGATCCTTGTATTGATACATCATTGATTAAGTTCATTGTATTGTATTGTGCTAACAATATATTCGCAAGTCTTTTAACGAACACGTTCGCAAGTCTCTTAATAAACATGCTCGTGAGCTCACAAACTAAATATTGTTAAAAGATAAACGAGTCTCTTAATGAATATGTTCACGAACTTTTTAATGAATACATTCGCAAGCCTCTAAACGAACATATTTGCAAGTTTACAAATTAAATACTGTTAAGCTCGACCTCGGTTCGATACTGTTTTCGAATTCGAAATCAAGCTCGATCGAGCTCAATTCATTAACTTAATCAAATGAATTCGAACGAACTTTTTTTTGAATTGAGACCCAAATAACTCGCAAGCAATCAACTTAACTTGCTTACCAGGTAAATCTGAAAGTATGAGCGATTCCTCGTCCAGCAGTCAACGTCTCAAATTTTTCATCTCGTTGAAAGAAAATATCTTATAATATACCATAGTTAAGATTCAAATCGTGAATACTTTGAACGTCTTACTGCTGTATCATACCCAAGAGAAGGGCATCTACCTACCTTGTCTTTTTGACATTTGTAGCCACATGATGTAGATGCCCCTCTTGAATAATTAATGAGATTAAGAAAAGGAACACAATCGACGATGTACAATTTGTCCATATCTCATTCTTTTCCTTTTATTTGACCTCGACAATGAGATGGACAATTGGCCCAGAGCAATAATGCACTCTTAAACGTGACAGTTTGCAACTGTATGTCTATTAGTGTATGTCTATTAGTGTTAGAGATATAATTAGAATAAAAATAAATGAACACGGTTCTAAGATATGAAGAAGATGAGTAATCTTGTCAAATGAAGAAGATGAGATAATTTTGATTAATTACTACACGGTTCTAAGATTAATATAATTAGAATAAAAATAAATGAACACGGTTCTAAGATTTGAAGAAGATGAGATAATAATTGCCTCCGGGGCATAGCTGAGTTGGTTACGACGCAGCAGAGTTGCAAAAGAGGATTAGGATTTGAATCCTGACGAAATCAGGTAATACCCTCCTGCATCGTGATCAACTGCAGTTTCTCAATTTACCTCTTCACAGATGATCATAGGGTCAATCGTGTAGGGCCGCTAAGGTGGCGAATTCCATCTTTTTGCAGAAGAAAAGAAGAAGATGAGACAATTTTGTAAAATGAAGAAGAAATACATTTCAAATGTGTAGTGCATGATAAATGAGACTAATGAAGAAGAAAAAATCTATTTGGAAAGTAGTTGTCTACCTACAAAGTTATAGATATATAGATATATATATCCCAAATGTTGCATTATTCCATCACCATATAAAACAGAGAGAATAATACAGAAACGTAAAACATTGAACAAAAATTGTCAAACTTTGACTGCTCCTCTTAATCATATATAATTATCATCATATTTGGTGCAACAACCGTGCACATTTTAGATACCAAACAATCTTGCCGCGTCATTTGGAGAAGAACACACCTCAATAATCACACTCAATATTTGGATTGAATCATCTAATTTATTTACCATTAAACAAAATATAATTGTTGATCATTTATGAGATTATTTTTTAGATAGTATATAACGACAAAAAAAAGGGAAATAAATTTCCTTGAACATATCGAAGTTTGATACAACTTTGCCATTGAAACTAAATTAAATTGAGAAGAATGATGGTCAATTAATTGTACTTTTTAGAAAGCAGTGCAACTCAACTACTACAGTATCTTCAAAAGGCAAAGAAAGGAGAGTAAGAAAGTTGATAGTGATGAATTTAAAATGTACCTTCTTAGGGATGTGTAAGCATAGGGATGCCAAATTTATTGAGTCTTTGTCATAATTGAATGATTACAAATCCTTTTACGATCAGATTAATCCTGGAGATGATCGATCCGATTTCATAAAAAAATTTATCAGTCATTAGAGTAAATCGAAAAGCACGTGGACGATCGAATATAATAATATTTTCAAACTCTCCAGGTATAATGTGCTCTGAGTGAGATTTAAATCCTCGTTGTTTAGGGACTTTGTCCCACCTTTTAACTTTTTTTATAATTGGATATCTAATTCTTGTGAGTTGACTAATCCAAGGTAGACCCAACCTCGGGATAGATCTGAACCATACTCGACCTCGGCTCGGGTGTGAACCGAACCCGACCTCGGCTCGGGTTCGAACTGAACTCGACCTTGGGCCCATAATCGAGTTTATGATTTAAGTACCCATTGACCTATTTGTCAGGCCAGAACCGTAATCGGTCTGACACCCTACTAAGTTGGTTACAGTTATAGTCAATAAAAATCATCGAATCAACAGTTAACCAATGGTTTGTCCCGTTGATTCATTTTTTTATTAACATTGGTTGTTTCGACCATTGGAACCTTAGACGATTCTAGCAATTGGGATAAAGGAGGGAGTTTATATTTTTTTTTCAAAAATTGAGATCATTTTAATTATTTTTTGATCAATGACTATGATTTAATATTTATTACTTTCTAAACCCTATTAATAAATAATATAATATAAAATATGGAATACAAACTAATATTTTTAAAATATAAAATACTATTAATAGTAATTTAAAATTTAATTACAAAAGCATAATTTTTATTAAAAGAATGAATGAAATGTCTACGATGATCCTAAGTTAACTTGAGAATTATTTTACGATTTCTTTTGATTTTAATAAAACTGATAACGAAGCGAATTTCAATATTCTAAAGAGTTGATCACAGAATGCTCAAAGCTTTCCTATCCTGTCCATGAACGTCAAAGAAATTTTAACTTGTCTAGTGTCAATAGTTGTTGTCATATAGACATTTAGTGCTAACAATAACATATTAGATGAACGACGATTGATTTTGTCTCTCGACTCGTTGGAAGATCAAGCATTATTTGACAATTGGACTAGAGCCGAGAAAACAATCCAAGGAATGCAATTTTCATATGACAAAGTTGAAGAATTTGATATCGAATGAATGAATACTACAAGAACGAAAAATGAAAGTGAGTAATAGTATTACTTCTTAAGATAAAAGGGTAAAAAAAAAAGAAACACTATATCCTAAGAGGACATGCATACAACTTAAATAAGTATAAACCCTTTTTTATTTTTATAAATTTATAATTTTAAAAATTTTAATATAATTGTTCTAACCAAAATACTATGGATGATCAAGCCACCGGCCAACGAACTACTGACGTGCACGTTTCTTGAAAATATTTGCTCGAAGAAATGAAGAGACTTGAAAAGTACTCAAAAAGAGAGTTAAAATGACACCGAGAATGTGCCCTGGCAAGCTACTTTGATGCTCAAGTTATGATTTTACGTGAGGAAGAAGTTTAATGAATTGAAAAAAATTAGGGTTGATGTATATATGAACCCCTGTGCCCATAGACATGGACAACCTTTTATAGAGTTGATCTCCGAAATATTAGCACCCGTTTAGGAAATATTTCAAGATACAAGATTCTGTTCTAATATACACGTTTCAATCATTCATATTTTTTGAAATATTTTCCTTATTCATCGGGACAAAATGGGTTCAGAGTTTCCTAATCTTAAAAATGAACCAACTTTATAACTTTATCTCACATGACACGTGGAGGTAATAGATTCCTGCCACATCAATAATAATATTGAACCATGACAAATTGTGGCAAACTGTGAACCGAGCTATGAATCAGTGATTATGAACTGTGAACCATATATAATCATTTTGGACAGTTAAAGTTCATGGTCGACCTATTAAGAACTGTCGAATCAGCAATTCTAAATCAAAGTCGGATCTAATTTAGGTATGCATAGTCCGACTCTACATTCTGCTCACCAAATAAATTCAAAAAGTATGATATCTCCTAATGTGATGATCCAACATCAACAGTAATTCAATCATCATAAGCATATCCTATATAAAAATTAAATCATAGTTATTTCAGAATGCACCTTATCTCTTTCCATTACATCAAACTCGAAGAGTATCCCACCTCTTACCATCACGTCGTAATCCCGGGCTCTATATCAAACACTTATCACTTAGATCAACAATCACTCTTTTCTTTACAGAGTTATTCTTCTAATGTTGATGACCCTTGAGATGACTTTTTGGATGAGAGCAAC
>JBBMKF010474893.1:0-10245 GCA_037834155.1 Curcuma caesia | reverse complement strand
TCGTTCAAAATTTCTTTGTTGCTAGCTCACGAAATCTATAATTGCTTTCAAACGTGGTGCACCCATCAATGCATACCAATTAAAACACAATTGTAAATTATCATAATTTTCAATATTAGAATTTTATGTTTTTTTCTTCATATTTTGGATTAAGCCCTAGGTAATGATGAGCCGTAAAGGGCTCAATGATTTATCAAATATTCACGATTTGAATCTCAATTACGATGTAACATGAAAAATCATCTTTGCAATTAATTAAATGAATAAAACACTATATATAAAGGGAGGCATTTATTATTGCCCGATTTCGTCTTTTTTTGTTTTAACCAAAAGCACAAGACTTGAAAAGTTTGATAATAAAACAAAAAAAATATATATATAAAAAGTAATTAGAAAAATGAAGTGCGTGGCTTCCTAGGTGTTTCGATGCTAACATACTACCAACAATTTTTTTAATTATTAAAATATATGATATTAGTTATTTTTTATCATAAATTATTTATGAATTAGTTAAATAAGTAAAATTGTGTGGAAGTCTAGTGTTCCTTTGATAATAGAAGGTAATTTTTTTTTATATTAGATATTTAGTTTACATTGATTAATTTTGTGGTGGACCGTCTGATTTCATATTTTGCCCACTAAATAAATTTAAAATTATGTCATCCTAACGTCATTAATTATTCAAATGTTGTTTGTATGTACTGCGTGAATTTTGAATCATAATTATTTAAGAAAAATACTTTATTTCTTACTACCACACTATGCTTTAAGGTCATTTGAGTTCAATCACCATTACTCAAATCCAATTAGATAAAAGAGAAGAGATACCAAGATGCTCAATCTTTATGGCTTGACTAGTAAGTGTGAAATATGATGATCAATTCCATGGATGGTTGATTAAAAATTTATCTGATACTTTTACCGTGGATAACTCATCAACTTAGTATTCTTAAGTCAATCGCACATTAAAGAAAATTATTTTCTCCATTAATTCGTCTGAGATTTGATCCTTAGATGCTTAAAAAATTGAAAAGACACCTGTATTTTTGGGCCTTCGTTACCTAGTTACGTTAATAGAAAATGATGCTCTCTTCCGTAATGGTTAATTGTAGCTTTCTAATGATGAACCGATTCTATTTTTTGCTATAGTTAATAAAAAAATGATGATTGACTTGTCAATTATTCTAATATTTTCATAATAAGCAAAGAGGAAGGAAACATTTAGACACAAAAACAAAGCAATGGTTATATATGTGAAACTAACGAACCGGTTCGAGCTAGTGTACCCGTTCGTCCTAACTCGACCGGTTTCTTTCCCCCCAAGTCCATGCTGTGCCGCTCCGAACAGCAGCGCAATCAACGGTCCGTTCACGAGTCGGCGCGTGGGCTGCTTCGTCCCCATCAACGAATTGCGAATCTGGAGGCAACCCCAACGGCCAGATGCGCGCTCGAGCCGGCAACCGTCGTTATCCTGCCCCAGTTTCATCTCCTGGCGACTCGCCTGCTGTCCTGTCCTATATAGTCTCCTCTTGCTTTCCTCGACGGCTCATCGTTTCTGTCGCGAACGGCTTGCCCTCGTAAAAAGGTATCTCCCCACCGCCACCAGCGATCTCCGTCGCCTTCCTCTGCGTCTCACTTTCCCAAATTGCCAGCAGCGGAGGGAAGAAGAAGAAGAAGAAGGAGCGAGCGGAAACCATCCGAATCCTAACCGCGGGGCGGGGGGAATCGTCCCTTGCCCTATTTCTCCCCTCCGGCCGAAGCGTGGTGATGAGTTGCACCTCCGCCCATGGTCGCCGCCTCCGCGTCTTTTGTAGCTGTCCTCCTCCTCCTCGTCACGTTTGGCTCCCCTGCTGTCTGCTTCCATCGGCTGGACGATGGCGGAGTGGATCGCGGGGATCGCTTTTCGATCTTGAACTTGGAGTCTTTGTGGCACGACTACGCGCCGCCATCCCCGCCTCCTTCTCCGCCGGACCCGCCCTCGGCCTCATGTGAGGACGACTTGGGCGGCATCGGCGATTTCGACGGCCTATGCGAGGTCCATACCAGCGTGCAACTCTCCGAGGACGTCTTTGTGAAGGCGAATGGGAGCTTCGTCGTCTACCCGGATGTGGTCCTCAGCTGCCCGCTGGCAGGGTGCTCCCTCGTCATCAATCTTACGGGTGAAATCCGGATCGGGCGCAATGCGAAGATTGTGGCCGGGTCGGTGCGCTTGGGGGCGGGAAACATGAGTCTAGCTGACGATGCAGTCATCGATACTACGGCGCTGGCGGGGGATCCGCCGCCACAGACCAGTGGGGTCCCCTCCGGGGTAAATGGTGATGGTGGTGGACATGGGGGAAGGGGCGCGAGCTGCGTGGTGAAGGAGGGGCAGACGCAGGAGGATTCCTGGGGTGGAGATGCATACTCCTGGTCGACTCTGACGATGCCTGGAAGCTACGGAAGCAAAGGGGGCTCGACAAGCAGGGAGAAGGATTATGGAGGAGGAGGGGGTGGGCAGGTATTCTTCATAGTCAAAGATTTCCTTGAGGTTAACGGAAGCATTTTGGCTGATGGTGGTGAGGGCGGCTCTTTAGGCGGTGGAGGGTCAGGTGGGAGCATCTATATCAATGCAACCAAAATGTAAGTACAAAATAATTTCAATTAACATGATTTTACTGCAGAGTTAAATCGTGTAACGTTGTTAATGCTCTGAAAATGTGTAACATTAGATATTTTCCTTAATCAAAGCAAGGCTATTATACTACAGTCACCATTATTTAACTTTCTGTTTGTTTTCTCCTTGCCTACTTAAGCTTTGTGCTGTTAATTGATATAGCCTGCATGCTAGATATACACCAATCCATTGGAATCTATAACAAACTAGATGTAATTTGGCAACAAATTCTTCAAGCTCTAATGAAATATTTCTCAATTATCAAATCAGTCTAAGTTGGTTTTTGGCATGAGCTACTATTTCACTACTCAGTGAAAAGTTCATATGAGTTTAATATGTATGGTTAAAGGGAGAAACTGTTTGGTTATATTTTGTTTTGTGATTTCATGGATGTTGATTGAAGTTTTTTTTTTCCGTGTTGAATTCTGAATTCAATTCTTAAAATCTTGAGTCAACTGATCTGTATTGTTAATCACAAAAAAATGCATGCATAATGAATTCTATACCTTTCGACTTTAGCTTGGTTGTTATGGATTTTGTAACACAACAAGAAGTTTTTGATGCACAACAAGACAAGATAGATGGATTGCAGCTTGGAATTCTTTTACTTATGATTATTGTGGCACTGGCTTAGAGATGTTTGTCATGGCTTAGTCATATGCTTTGAACTATCTTAGGGGAATCTTATTGACTTTGCATTAGTCTTATTAGTTAAGACTTATCTTCTTCAAATTAGTCATGCGGTTTGGATCTTTTTAGTTAAGCTGTTAAGCAATTTTGAACACAACTATGATATATTGGGTGGATGAAACAATAACAAAGCTTATTTTTAATTCCTGATCCTCATGCATCTACAAGATTGGTGTCTCTCTCCTTTAATGATATTAACAAAGAGGATCCAAGAAGGTTTGAGTGAAATACAAGGATGCGAGGCTGTTAAAGACACGACCCCTGGATTCAATGCATAGGTGTAATCATGATATTACAGCTTATCAAGGGCAAATCACTGCTACAACAATTTAAAGTTTTTCGTTGCACAATATCTCAGGGACATGCACACATGTGTACTGAAGGGAGAGATCTGGGGCCTAATAATTGGAACTATTGATCCCATAGATTCCCATCTTGGGAGATTCTGCCAGCCAAGTAGGATCAGCGTTCACCTCAAGGTCCTCAACTAATATCTCTCAGGAAATTGTGTATCAATCAAACAACAAGCAACTAAACCTACAGAAGATTAGTTCTAAATTCGGCGAATCAATCAATTTTGGTATTTGAATACTTTGGTGGAGAAATCAAAAGATATAGAAGGTTAATTGGGGAAGGCAAAGGCGCAAATTTGTTGCAGGAGGTTGAAAGATGTTTGAGTCTTTTTCAGGGTATGTAGACCCCACACACAGAAGATGTTCAAATCCCTCAACTTCTACACAGTACACTTGATCATTTGATCTACACAGAGTGGCCCATAAACCATCACATAACTCTAACTAGCACTTGATGCTTAAGTTGGTTTTGTTCATTTCACTGTAGTCTGTATATTTTCTCATGTTTCCACTAACTTTCACCCAGTAAGATAATTATATATGCTACAGACTAAGGCCACATTAAGATACTTCAAAAGGAAAAAAAAGAAAGAAAAATAGTAGACAACAATTTGAAAGCATATCAATGGAATAATACTAATGAAACTATATAATATATCAATTAATGAGCAGCTAAAAAGATATTATATAAAATGTTATACAAAATTCATTATCATCAATTAGCGTTAAGTCTTAACTATTTGAGGCTAGTTACATGAATATTATCGCTCCATTGAACACAATGGAAGATTACCGTTAAATATTAACTATCATACAAAATATAGTATACAAATATGATATTATGATGAACACAATTTTTTAGACACAGTAATTAAGATGTTAAAAGAATGGACAAAGCATGATCAGTAGTTTATTTAAATTTGGATTCAAATGTTAACTAATAAATGCAATATATGATTCCATATTTGTATGCAATTGAAATGGCAAAATATCAAACAATTGTAAATGTGTAATATTGGGTATTTTCTAAGATAGTTTCCTTCTTTCTTTCTTTTTCTCCTTAATTTCATCATTCTATCTGCTGATATGACTGATAATTACTGTAAGTTCCATACTGATCTGATTCTTTGAACTATGCTTGATCTATTCGGAGAACTTGGGAAACCAAAAGGAATTGTAATTGTAGAGGACTACTATCTATTTGCCGTACCAAATCTGATTTTTGGACTATGCTTGATGAGCTCAGAGAACTTTGGGAAAGTTACTAAAATTATAGAGGATTTCTATGTCCAATTGGCAAGGGAGTAAAATTCAATGATAAGTAGCCCTTCAAGGCGGTACAAATGCGCAATTATGGATGCAAATGATCTTACAGAACCAATGCTGTCATAGAGTCGCAATGAATAGGGACAATAGCCTCTGACAGGTCATGAGTGACTGAGAAGATGCAGCCTGAACATTGCTCCATTATCATTTTAAAATACAATCTTCAGCGTGGCTTGTGGGAGATATGAGCTGCACGATGGAGTATGCATGTCAGATAGTGCACTTGTGGCAGTTGTATTTTTTCAGATTTGAATATCTGCGGGTGTTATTTTTTTCCTAAAAGAGATATTGATTTGGTTGACTTGTTACCTTGTGTAGCTGAACATGTATGCGACATCAAAGCCGACGACTATGTTGGCTGTTATGAAGTTTGAGATGGAGTGCTTGTATTTAGTGAATGATATAGCAAAACTTCAAAATTGAGATTTGAGTCACCACGAAGCTTAACTTGCAATATTAGATGAGAAGCAGATCCAATTTAACTAAAGCAGCAGGAGCATGAAGAATCCATCATGACACATATGTCCAAGGACAAGGGAATTTAGATATCAACAAGCAAATCATGAGCAGCCTTAATAGGCATTCCGGTCCTTAGGAGTGTACTCTGATATGACACTTTGTCGTTCATCAACTGCTACTGAAGTTCGCTTATTGTATGCTTTGTTAGTACTATATATAAAAATTTTTCTTATCCAAAAAAAAAAGCAGCCTTAATAGATCTGATGAATTCGTATGATTCTTTTTGCAGTCTAGGGTCAATTCGAAGATGTAGACAATAAGATACCAATATATCCTATATATTTTGCAACCTAATGCAACAAGTTGAGTCAATTGTGCTAAATGTTTAAGGGGCATAAGTAAATGAAAGAAAACATAATTAAGAATTCTGAATTGCCTTGGTATTGAGTCAATGATGAGATATGATATGCACATACTATCCTAGAGTTTGGACATCCTTCTTTGCTTGATGGTAGTTACAATATTAGCTAGAGTATAGTACGCTATTAGTCAGTAAATTATACTTTTTTCTATTTTGGATTGATTTCTTTTTCTAACAAAGATGGTTGCTTGCATTAGTGTTGCATTTAAGGATTGCAGCTCACCAAATAAATGCATTAGATGTGCCTGATAAGACAGTGATTTCTAGTGAGTAGTTAACTGATGTATCCTTCCTGATGAGCTTGGCATTCAATGAGTTTTGAATAAATAGTGTATTCTCATCCTGCTTTGGTATTTTTCAGAAATTTGATCATCAAAATGCAATATTTTACTTCTAGGATAAAGTTAGAAATCTGTTTGCACTTGTATGTGTTATAAATTTTTTATACTGAATACAAACTCATGATATCTGCTATTTTTTATATTTGATTAACTAATATCCAATTACAGATACTGTAATGATGACTCTCAGGTTTTTGCATGAATAGAACTTCGTCTATCAACATGCATATGTATATAGCATTTCAGTTTACATTGGTAATGATTACACTATATGCGGCAATTTTTACTTTAAAACATTCAACTGGATTTGGGAAATTCATTTGCTGTACTAGTGACTTGAAAGTCTCTTCAGTCATGTGAGTATTATGTGCGATAGTTGAAGCTTATCTTACCAGCGATCACGAAGTTCCTTAACTAGATGTATTCTTGTCATTCAGTGCTATGTGTGTGTGTGTGTATAAAGTTTCTGAACTATTGCCTTTATTTACAGCTGATCTACTTGTCATCTTTGATCAACATACAAAACTATCCTGTCTTGAAGATGGATCTAATGTTCTTTTTCTAATTGCAGGAAAGGCACAGGCATGGTAAGTGCATCGGGAGGTAGTGGCTTGGCCGGTGGTGGTGGAGGTCGCGTATCCATTGCAGTTTTCAGTTGGCATGACGAACCACACATTTTTGTTCATGGTATGATTATGATTTGTCCTACTTTCAGTACAACTTGTCTTTTTTTTTTTTTGAGTCTTAAAGAGGCCATTGTTCTGAACAAAAGAGGCTCTTATTCCATTAGCACATTTATTATCATATTCTCTCTTCTCTATTATAATGAGATCACTGACAGAGGCACACGACATGTACTGCATCATTCTTAGTTTGCAATCCTTGGTCCACTCGTTCAACTCTCCTAATCTCATTGACCTCTATCTGATAGAAGCCGTTTCCATCCCCACCTGGAGTTCTTGTTCCCCCAACCACCCACACAAAGCTTTATCCCATTCTCTTGGCTAGATAGAAGCCCCGCCCCTATTGCTCCAATTTTTTTTCCTTTTACAGGAACTCTAGAGCACACCTCCGACTCTGCTAGACAACATGGATTCAATGCTATAGAAGTTAGGCATTCCCTCAATTATCAACTATTGCAAATTGAAGGGGGAAACCTACCTATGCAAATCTACATCGAATTGATCAAGATCTAAATGCATGGAAATTTCAACAATAAACTTGCTTGAATAGTCGAATCACTTCCATAGCCAGTATCTCTTTTGAAAATCATATGTATGCCATAATACTTTAGTAAAAAAATCCATATATAGAAGTTCCTTTTCCTTTATTGTGCTTTAGTTTATTATGATCTTCACTTGATAACCATAATTATTTGTTATTATCCCATATAAACAAGTGTCAAGTGGGATAACACCATTAGCATGAGAGCTGCAGACTATGGTTTGAAGTCTCATTTTGTAATAAGGGTTTGGTGCTTGACCTGAGTGAGATGATTGAAATGTCAGCTAATGTACTGTTTGTTGGCATGACATCCAGCCAGTTGACATCAATTAGAAGGAAAATCAAGGAGGGGGAAGACGGGGAAGAAGAATATATCAAAAATGTTGCTGCTGTCAATGCTACGTAGAGTACTAGTATTGTGTCTGCTCATGTTGGTTTTATTTGGGTTGACTGAATAAGATATTTTGACCATGCCAATCTAAATGATGTGACATATAAAACCTAATACAGAACATAGGTGTGTGAATCTTGAAATCAAATACTCTAACCTAAAAAAGTTCAGATGAATTTGTTAATAAGCTATTTGTTGAATTAAAAAACTAGAATTTTACATGACCTAATCACTCAATTGATGCAAACCCTGCAAGAACACAAAATGGCAATATGCATTACACATTGCATGCTTAGGAAAATTTAATCCTGTGTTTTAGATGCTATAACACATTGCAACTCAACATCACAGGCATGAGAATAGACCTGGACATAAGTTGAGGGATATCACAAAATGTGTTAAGAGTCAAGTCCTCTAACTTTAACAATCTGTTAGATCTAATATGTCTGATTGGTTGCGGTCATGAAAAACTATCTTGGTTGTTGAGGCCTTGTTGGGCTGGATCTGGAAATGTGACAACTGTAGTAGGGCAGATGACATTGGATCCTATTGCGACAGATGGAAGGTGGGTGTGGGGTTGTCAGCAGGAAGTAGGCCATGTGCGGCAGCCAATGTTAGTAGGCCGCTTGTAGTGGCCCCTGGAGAGGTTGTCTAATCAACAAGTGGGAGAGTTGGCTAATGGCGAGGAGATATCCACTTGTTCATGGTGTTCGTGTGATAGACTGTCTATGACAAGATTGAGGTAGACCAGGTCTTCTTCAGAAGAGCAAGGAGGCTACAAGATCACTGGCAAGAGCCAATTGATAGAAGGCCCTATAGGATGAAGTGAGAGGTACAAGTCTTCTCAGTGAAGTGGATTTACTGAGGAAGAGGAGAACAAGTTTGGATGTGGGATGAGACTCTGCTACGTCATGGTGGTGTGGAAGTTGCAGGCTATGGGATGCATTTGCTTGTGGTGGTGAAGCAGACAAGGAAGGAGTCTTCTTGTTATCCACCCTTTGCTGCTTGCAACCAAAAGCTCAACGTGGAGATGGGTGTCTGACAAATCTGGTGAACTCGCAGTGGCTTGCAGCCATAGAAGTGAAAGCATTGGGCGCAATCTGTCACTCGGAAGGGGTATGAGTTCTTTTGCAACTGGAAGAAGCCATGGGCTTATGGGATGCTTCTGCAGGGAGACAATTCATGAAGGAACCACTTCCTGTAGGGGTTTAGCTCTGGACAGAGCTACAAAATCTTGTTGTTATTGCTTGTCATAGTTGTAGTTAGTTCAGGCAACAATGGCGGATGGTGGAGGTCCTCTGACCAAGTAGCCAGGCCGAAAGGGTGATAGTTGGTCAATGTGGTGGGGATACACAAGGAGTAATTAGGATGAATCGATATAGGAATGATGGAATACCAAACAGTGAATAGGAAGGCTCTTATACAACACCAAAATTACCTAAAACTCACACAAATTGATAGCTATCTCATATAGAGAAATTAGAATCTCATAATGAGAAGAAAACTATTGAAGATAACTTTATTTAACATAAATCTGCTTTATAATGTGGTTTAGAGCCAGTTTTATGGAACAATTAAAAGGTATAATTTTCTTAACTAATTCGTCAGGTTATTCTTACCCTAATAAATATTACAAACTTTACTTAAAATAACTTTTAAAAATTTATATAAAACTTTTATTTTAAAATTTCTATTTTTAACCCTATGTTCATCCAAATATTAAATTTGTTAAAGTTGATTTGCTGACTACTTGTCCTTGTCCTAAAGATTGAGCTGTAAGCAAGAAGACCAATTTATATGCTTGTATTCGTAACATTCCTCCCTCATGTATGGGTGATACTCCCTCTTTATCTGTATGGATTGAAATCTTGAGTCGTATCGCGCGATACCGGCGAAAATTTTCATTAAGCCGATGGACGACAGAGGCGTTCCGACCGGGATACCGTCCAAAGGCGCCGCCTAGATCTGACGACACCTCCAGAGGAGACATTGTCTTGGTGACTAGTATCAAGTTTTAGTAATTTATCAGAATGGTACATTTCGTCCAACACAATACAAGATTTTAAATCATGTATAATAATATATATCTTTTTATCCTAATATGATATAAAATGAATTCACAATTTTATGATAAAACTAAATTGTTATTTCACATTTAATATTAAATAATTAATTAGAAATAATTATTAATGTCATTTTTTATTTATAAATTAGTAATTATACTATCTACCATCAAAAACCCACCAAAGTCGGTCCCAAGTCCAGTTGAAAAAAGGATGAGGGTTGCGCATTAGTTTGCCAGCCAGCGTAACGAGCAAATGGATCCATCAACTATCTACCATCAAATATCTAATCACTTTAAAATAATAATGCATATTGAGATATTA
>JBBMKF010474873.1:0-10246 GCA_037834155.1 Curcuma caesia | reverse complement strand
GATTTGGTGAGTTAGTAATCAAGTTTATTACGGCATAGATGATTTGATATTTTCAGCCATCGCCATTTTCATTAAGTTCAAGCTCAACTTATTAGACTACTCCCAAATCTCGTAAAGAGTCTTGTCAACTTCTATACTAGTCTCAATAATGGCCATGAACTTCTATTCCATTACCAATGTCACATCAAGGTTCATAACACCTAGTTGAAACTGGATTTGTTCAAACAATCAACATAATTCATCCCATTTCCTAAAGTAAACATATTATTAAAAGTTGTAAACATTTACACAAACTCACACATTAATACTTTGAGTAAATGTAATGGATTCAAACCAAAATTAACTTTAATAATGTATCTAAGTCCACATTTGGGTGATACTTAAATGCATAACTATAATGACAATGATGCTAAGTGAACATATTTTAATGGGCTAACAACCACAGTTAAAATAAGATGCATGCTATCATTGGATATATAAAAAATGATAAATCTCAATCAGTCTCATGAACTCAATCCCAATGATATAAGATGCATGTTAAGTATGTTAAAAAATCCTTTAATATTATTAATTATAATTAATGATACATGTTTGGGTGATCTATATATACTTTATAACAATGAATTTTAATTAATGTCATTCATATATGATTATATAACTTTTGGAATCATAAATGTCATAGAGTTAATCACTTTGGTGATTAACAAACCCCGAATCCATAATATATAATTCCAAATTAAAACCATACATGTCAATACAACTCGACAATATTAAACCTAATCAATTTAACAACAACTCATAATTTCCTTTTTTTTTATAATTTAGGGATTTTTATTTATGGGAAATCATAATATCCGTAACTTGATACCAATTGCATGATAAAACTATAATTGTAGTTTCATACTATTGTTAAATTACAAAAACTATATCATATGTAAAAAGATTTTGGATATAATGACTTTCATAATGTATTAATATCTATAACCAGAGATTAAAGAAAACATATCCGGATTCATAATGAAGTGGATAAATTCTTGATATGTAAAAAATTTTCTCTCCTCTCTGCCTTTTCTTTTATCGTATATTCGTATCCATTGATGAAAAAAAAATAGATTTTTCCGTGTTACCCTAAAAGTTATCCCACATGTCAACTCTTTAACCACCCATAAAATCAATTTTAATAATCACTTTTCAGATAACTTTTAATACAGCTACTTTTAGAAGAGGGAGTGAAGAGGGATTTTATTCAAAATAGAACCCCTTGACTTTAATTATCTTCGATCAAACAACCATCACATTATGCCCTTTTATATTAAAGTCAATTCTATAAGTTACATGAGTCACAACAGATTATTAATAAATAATCTAACAACCCCCACGTTGAATAGTTTGCTCAAACCTAAACTTAGGAGTGATCCCTTTTTAGGTACTTCATGGTGTTGTCCAAATTGACTCATTTATCATATCTATCATTAGTGGTGATTCTATGGGAAATAGGATGCTTCTATGGACCAAGGGCAATGTAGGCCTTGATTTAGTTTAAATTTAGGGCACTAATTGCTTGGCAAACGATCGACAACTCGCTTACCTTGTTCCACCTGCCACCTAAATTGATCAACCCATATATAGCAAACCGGCTAACTCAATCAACCAGCTCGCTCAACCCAACTAAATCAACAAAATCCATTGACTCAATCAGTTCGCTCATCTCAAGTTGTTATAGTATTTGTTTTTATTAAAAGATAAAATTAGAATTTCTAAGCAGCAATGGACGTATTTGTAAAATGCCAACGACTCAATCAAAATGGCAACCCACAGGCACATGTAGTTGTGGCTTGTGCAAAAAAAGATGGAAAGTAGTGTAATTGGATGAAGAAGAAGACCACGTGAGAGAGAGGAGATTAGATAGTGATATGGCGGATCCTTATTGGTTTGATATAGCAAAATGGGTCAATAACGGATCTGAGCGGGCATCCGATCTGACAGGTCAATGGTCAACGATCAAACTATGTTTTGACTGGCTCAGTAACGCTTCGACTAGCCCAATTACAATAATATGCGGTCCAGACAGTATCATTTGGCCTAGCCCCTCAGTCAGCTCGGACTCAGCTCTGTGACCATATGTTCAGTCATCTCAGCCACACAGCTCAGCCACTCAGTCTCAACCATACAACTCAGCCACGTTCTCGACCACGCAACTCGGTCACACAGCTCAACCATATAGCTCGGCCACGCAGCTTAGCCATATAGTTCGGCCACACAGCTCGGCCCCACAACTTGGCCACACAGTTCAACCACAACTTGGCCACGCAACTCGGCCACACAACTCGGCCATACAGCTCAGCCACGCAGCTCGGCCATACAGCTCAGCCACGCAGCTCGGCCACACAGCTTAGCCACACAGTTCGACCACGCAGCTCGACCACTCAGTCTCGGTCACCACTCCGACCTCTGTATTTACTTGACCTTACTCAACCGATCCGACCTCCTCTGATCACTCAGCCCTGCTCGGTCATCTTCAGTACTAAAGGACAATTAAGCGTGCGAACGGTTACTAGATTTTCAGACCTGGTCCTCTATATCTCCGCGCAATTATACCTACAACTGAAAGATGAGAATAATTAGCTCTGCTAAGCCGTGGGGTGGTAAGAGATCATCAGAAATGGTTTCCTTAATGTTGTATTACTAGCTCATTGGCAGCAAATCACAGAATCTGCCAACCTAAGACATTGCACAGTCTACTCCTCTAATAGAAGGAATGTTCCACTCAGCTACTATATAAACCCCCGCAGGTGTGAAGGACTCTCTCTCTCGAATTCTCTGCACTTCACATAAGACTTCTTCTTCTTGTTAATTTCTGCTTTCTGCTGACTTGAGCGTCGGAGTGGTCTGTCGGAAATTCTCGGTGCCTCACTGCCCCCTTCGCTCAACTCTTTCTTTTCAGGTTCCTTCGTTGGTGGGACCAACAAAGGTTGAGGTGACATATTCTTGACTGGTGGCTTGACCATCTGCAACATCCAACTAGAATATTTTGGCACCATCCGTGGGAAGCTGAGCTAGACACCACGATGGTTAACACTAGAAGCACCACTGACAATCGTGATCTCGTGGAGGAAAGAAACCACGAAGAAACCATAACATTGGCGCGTGAGATCTTGATCAACTCATTCATGAAGCTATATAAGCAGCCTTTCGGAATGCAGCATTTCAACTGCCTCCTATGCCTACAGTTGACGCCCCAGTTGGGGGCCAAAGGCCCTCACATGTGGAAGAGATTTTGTTGCCCATGGGCTCAGTCAACCGAGGCATGGGACCCTACAGAAGGAGATTCACGCGGATCTCGAGCTGATGAGGGACATCGGGACGAGCGCAAGGGAAAAGCCCCAATGAATCCCTCAGCTGACATGCCTAAAACTCCATTTGCTTGAGGGATCTTGGAGCAAGAGCTACCTCAGCACTCCGCAATTGGGAGAATACGACGGATCGACCGACCCAGAAGATCACTTGTACCGTTTCAAGAATGCCTCTCTGCTGCACCAATATACGGATGAGGTCAAGTGCCGAGTCTTCCTCAACACCCTTTCTGAGTTGGTGCAGCACTGGTTTAATCGGCTCCCGATATCTTCCATCCACTCTTTCAAAGATTTCAAGGTCTTCCTCTATCAGTTCACTAGCAGCAAAAAATACCAGAAGACCCCTCTTAATCTGTTTATGATAAAGCAAAAGTCCCGAGAAACCTTGAGGGAATATCTTCATCGCTTCGACCAGGTCGTATGGGACGTGCCCTCTATTGGGATCGTCCCAATGAAATGCGCGTGTTTTCACGTTTCAAAAATGTGCACAGTGGAAATTTACAGATAATTAAAACTAATATTATCACAACACACGCATGACAAATACAAGAAATAACATGTACAAGGCATAGCAGGAATTTAAAATTTTCTGAATAAAATTTATTCTACTTGCACAATAAAAATTTGTAGAATAAATGATTATTCTAAACGTGTACCTCGCGATGATGATGTTGAGCCGTGTTGAATCAATCGAGCGATCCTCGTTCGAGTCCTACCTCTACTGGTGATCCACGCCAAGTTCCCGTCTGGACAGCTTCGGAAGCCACGAGTCGCGTTATCGTCTTTGGTACTAGCCGATGATCGATGACGATCGAATCAAGAGAAGCCTTATTTCAGAAACCACGCAACAACGATTGTCACGATCGTTCCGAAGCTTTCTAACTATCACCAAGAATCGTATTCTCGATGTAGTTTATCGATGATCAACTTTTGACCGCCGATAATGGACAAACGATCGGAATCTTTCCGATAAGGATGGAACAATTTTTGAGAAGCTTCGTATGCTCCTGGGGAGTCGACGGACTATCGTCAAACAACCAAGGTGCAACGACCAGAAAATGTATCCGATAATTGGAAACAAGTTCCGACGATCGAACCGCGAATTCCGACGCCAAACTCGAATACAATCCTCCCGCCATACACGGACAGAAAATAGAATATCTCCCTTTCCTTTTACAAAGCCGAACAGTACAGAAAAGAAAGGGCTCTTCCTCTCCACATGGTCTTCTCCGGCAGCTACTCCGGCGAGGCTCCTCTCCGGCGATGATCTCTTCCTGCGACCAACACTCAGTGGGCGGTGTCTTCTCCTCTTCTCTGCCGTCGACTCACAAGGGAAGGAGGAAGGTAGTTGTGGTCCTCTCCCTTCCCTACTGGCGACACACAAGGAGGAGAAAGGCGGCAGTGAACTGGTTCTCCGGTGGCTGCCGAACAGAGGAAAAACAGACGGAGGGCATCGCGATCCTTTAAAGGATCGTAATTTCCTGCCCCGTTGTGTCGTGGCGGAGAGGAAGACTGCTGAATCGGAAGCTGAGGGAAAAAGAGAGAACCGGACCAGCTGGGAAAAAACCCTAAAATGGAGTTACTGTAGCGAACCGGACCGTTTCTGTAACGAACCAGGTTCAAACTTGGTTTGCTCGGTTCACTAACCAAACGAACTCCGATTTGATCCAAACCAGTCTTGTTCGATTCATCTTCACAAGACGAATCTTTTCATCTCTTTCGTTTTGCCAAAATCTCTTCCATCATGAACCAAACCAAGTTGGCTCAATTTGGTTCAAAACCGAATCATTTGATTTACTAATCAAACGATCTCTGATTTAAACGAAATCAGTTTCGTTTGTTTCGTCTTCGTAAGACGAATTCCATTATTTTGTCCATTATCTGATCCAACCAGATTTTATTTCTCTCGTTCTGAGAATCCAATTCTCAAACTCGTTTTAAGTCCTTCGGAGAACTTATTGTGCGTGTGACCCAATAGGTTCCCGGCTATGTTGGTCGTCCGTAATTAACCATTAATTATGGAACAATCATGAGTGACACCTAGTAGTATATCATGATCCCCAATTAACCAAAAAATCATTGATTAATTCCAGAACAGTTCTAAACTCTTCAGCAACTACACTGAATTGTGCTTCGTTCCTTTTACCGTCTTATACCCGCTTGGTTCAGAACATGGTCTATGTGTCGGTCCCCACTAGGTTGACTACGTCATACCTAGCCCAAGCTACATTCTTGTCCCATGGATTCAAGTTACTTGTACATGAGTCCAAAAGTACCCGTACTCTTAACATGTAATGCTTTGGCCAAAGACTTTTAGTAACAATCTTGACAAGCGGCCGCAAGGTAAACGTCTCCTTTTCAAGGAGCGATGAATCCTCTGTGGGATATTCAAACACCTTCAAACACTTCGACTTATACCCAATCATCTCAGATCCACACCTCCTTAGAGATGCTTGCTTAAGATGTCAATGTATAAGCCTCCGTGACCAAGGTGACTTGAATACTGCAAGTCAAAGGAAACTTGCACTTAACCTACACTGAGATCTTCATTGACATATATATCAAGTCATATGAAGTATCAAAGCAAGTCACTCCAATGAATTGGTTACTTTTAACCAACATCCACGTTTAACGCTCAACATCGAATGTCTCCAGTAGTGAGATCAGCTGCTTGGCTAACCAAGGAGTTCAAAACGTTCTAGTCTCGACAAAATCAATGATGTCTATACTCATCAATTCCTTGACTAGGGATAATTTCAATACATTCATAATTACACGTGTAGAGATGCTCACTAGTTGTGATCCATTCACAAACTCTCTCACGCTACGAATCGTATTGCAGACATTCAGTATTCGAGTTTAAGATCCACTCAAACACATATGGAATGTGCACTCAAATAGTTAATTACTATTTATCTAATAAATAGTATAATCGTAAGGTGATTACCTTAGGACACCTCTCAAATTTAATAATATATCCCCCTCAACCAAGTAACTGTATCTGTTGCAAAAGGGACACCATATAAAGGGCAAGAATTCACTGGCTTAATTGCTTAATTACGGTTTGCAACCTTTGTGGACCATACTACTTCAAGAAGGAGGTACTTGCAGCTCCTGTTGCACCTGCTCCATTTTTTCCTCAAAACTTAATTCATGAACAACACTACTTTATATCTTGGTGCAAAGGGGAAATCGATAGATTGCAGAAGAAAGTTGTATATTACAAAGCCCAATATAAAGAACTATTATTGGAGAAGGAATTATCTCCAAGGGTCATGGGAAAATTGTATGTATAAGGAATTCTGAATATGTTTCACCGATGAACATCCTTCCTTGTTTAAGCTTCATTCTGGCAGTCTGTTGGGAATTGATTCCACTAAATTGCACCACAAAAGGATTTTCTTCCAGAGCTTCTTTTGGAACTGAGTTTTGTCAACGCAGCAGGTTAATGCACAAGTATCCAGAATAGCCTTTAATGCAAATATTGGAGATCCAGGGATTTCTATTTCAACTTTTAGATTATATAACATATTTTTTACTAACCTTGGCCCTTTTATTTCCTAGGTCGCTATTATGCGGCTTGTTGTTTCCTCAAAGAGCATATCAGTAGTTTCAGTTACTTCATCGCTCATCAGTTCTTTTCCTTTGTCAGGAGTGTCAAACGTACAAGGAGTTGTGGACTACCTTACTAGCCATGGTGTACGTGCTCTACCTGGACGGAGATATTCGACCATTGCCTTACAAGGCTTAAATTGGGTCATTAGGCTCGCACGAGTCAATATTCCTATGCAACCATCAAAGGTGAGTAGCAAAAACTTAATGGATGGTAGAATATCCTTAAGCTTCAGCAATTATGCAGCTGCACAATCAGTAAGACCTCCTCACTATGATGAAAAGGACGCAAAATAGAGACCAATGAGGAAGAAATAAGGTCTCAAGCCATGGATGTCTTGATAGAGGAGGACCAAGAAGATTATTTCGACAGAAAGTTGATGGCACACCTTGAACATGTACCAGTTGTCATGATCCATAAATGTTCTTCAACTGCTATTATGCCAGAAAGAAAATCAACTGGTGCTGCAGGACTTGATTTAGCGGCTGAAAAAGATTGTATAATAGAGCCCAGAAAGCGAGGCTTGGTTTCAACAGGACTTAGCCTGGAAATTCCTTGGGGATCATACGGTCGCATAGCAGCTAGATCAAGAGTAGCATGGAAATTGGGTCTTGATATTGGGTCTGGTGTTATTGACTATGATTATCGTGGGGAAATTATGATTATGGTTTTCAATCATTCAAACACCATGGTCCATATTCACCAGGGGGACTGCATTGCTTAAATTATTTTTGAACAAATTATCATCTCGGATATTTATCAAGTACCAGAACTATCCCAGACCCAGTAAGGAGATAATGGGTTTGGTTTCACATCTCAACCACCAGCTATCTTCAACAAACTACTACCAAAAGAAAAAGAAAAAGCACTGGACACTGATGAAGTTCCAAAAACATGACTAGATTACATTATACTACAGGAATTGTATGATTCAAAACAAAGAGGTCGTCATATAATCTCAGTTCTGTAGGATCGAGAAAACATGCTAGAGGGGGGTGAATAGCATGTTTATGCTTTTTTTTATTTAAATACACGGAAGCAAAAATCCGGAAGTGAAAGATTATGTATAAAGGAAAGATAAAAAAGAAAAGGTGCATTCTTTGTTTTTACTTGGTTCACAGCCCAGAGCTGCTACTCCAAGGCCCACGGTCCTTGACCGTTTACTACGGGCAATCTACTAAATCAACTTGCCCCTTACGGTAGCAAGTTAGCGATTACAAAAATTTAATTCAAATTTGGCAACAGTAAAATAAAATTATACTGAACTATCGCTACCAAAATCGAAGTCGGATCATGTTGGATCTTCAAAATCTGGCAAACTTGGCGTAGCGATGGCTTTTGTGATGCTCGGGATCAAGTAGGGCACCGACGTCATGAGAGTAGCATGGAGGTATCAAAAGAATGGTTGTGTTTGGGCTGTTGCTCGTGCATCTCTTTTATATTGCACTCGAGTCGACTCAATCCAGATCTCGAGTCGACTCGAGTCTGACGTGGCTTCGTACCGATAGCTTTTCCTTTCCTGCTCGTTATCCGCTGTCTGAGTCGACTCGGGTCATCATCTAAGTCGACTCCAGTCCGATGTGGAGTCTTCCGGCTAAAGTTTGACTTTGAGTTGACTCCCAAGCCACCTTGAGTCGACTCAAGTTGATTTGGCAAAAAACCGGTGGCGCTGACTTCCGAAGGGTGACTGACTAAGCTTGAGTCGACTTGAGCCTATGCCTGAGTCGACTTCAACAATAAAACTTAGCCAGTTTTGCCCGAAGTCTGCATTTTCTGATTTTTCCAATCCTACACAAATGTTAGGCAAATAACATGCAAAATAAATTTGTTAGAGTCAGTTCTTGGAACTTCCTCTGGGTCTTAACTTCAGGTCTCCAATGAGACCCTAGGTTAGACCGACGTCTACTGTTCCTCTTGAGAACGCGTCCTCACCCACTCCTCTCAGGAGAATTTACCTAATGCCAACCGAGCCCTCTTAACTCGTTGGACTTTTGCTCGACTCTGTCCTCGGCTCCCAGGATTTGTGTTGCGGCTCGATCCTCCCTGACCAACCCAGTCTTCTGCTGCGACTCGATCCTCCCCGATCAAGTCCAGTCTTCTACTACAGCTTGATCCTCTTGACCAACCCAGACTTCTGCTACGGCGTGGTCCTCCAAACCAGCCTAGACTTCACCTGGTGCTTCGACTATGCCAAGACTTCTGCCTGATCCTCTAGATCAGGGCTTTCCAATGCCTAGCTTCCACTAGGACTTAGGTCAAACTTGTGCTCCCTGCACACTTAGATCAACATTATCATTCCAAAACACACTTAACTTGAACCTAGTTCTATTATCAAAATCAAGGTTTGATCTGCTAGTGCTCCCTGCACCAACATCTACTTGGTCTCAGATCCTGACCTCAACATCTGCTCAGTCTCGAGTTTCGACCTCATCCCAGTCATGAGTCCTGACCTTGACCTCTACTCAGTCTTAGATCTCGACCTCGACCTTAGCATCTACTTGGTCTCGGGTCCCGATCTCATCTCAGTTGTGGGTCCCAAACTTGACCTCTACTCGATCTCAGATCCCCACCTCGGCATCTGCTCAGTCTCGGGTCTCGATCTCATCCCAGTCATGGGTCTCGACCTTGACCTCTACTTGACCTCAGATCTCAACCTCGGCACCTGCTCGGTCTTGGGTCCCAACCTCATCCTAGCCTCGGGTCTCAATCTTAACATATACTCGATCTCATAGGCCGACTTCATCCCAACTTTGGGTCCCGACCTCGGTCTTATAGACCAGACCTTGATCACTGCTCACCCTCACCTCAGTCTCATGTGTCGACTTCATCCCAATCTCAGATCTTTTGTCATTCACTTCTAGGCGGGACCCATAAAGCCGATTCATCCTTAAGATCAGGAAATCCTAAGATTATTTCTCCCATAAAATAAGAAAAATATCCCAAAAGACTTGGACAATTGGAACACATATATCGAAATAGAAATGTGTATCTCAAAATGTTTCATAAACGGACACTGATGTTTCGGAGATCAACTCTATAAAAGGTTGCTCATATCCATGGGCACAGGTATGCACACACAAAACCATAATTTCTTCAAGTCCTGAATCTCCTTCCTCTCATAAAATCCTAACTTGAGCGTTGGAGTGACTTGTCGGGATTAGCGCCTAGAGTTATTCTAACGCACTCTATTGAGTGTTTTTTGTTAGGGTCTAAAGAATGTCCACATCTCCACAATGACATGATATTGTCCACTTTGGGCCTAAGCCCTCATGGCTTTGTT
>JBBMKF010474854.1:0-10247 GCA_037834155.1 Curcuma caesia | reverse complement strand
AAAACCATGAGGGCTTAGGCCCAAAGTGGACAATATCATGTCATTGTGGAGATACAGACATCCTTTAGACCCTACACCAAACTCCTCGCGATCAAAATCATCACCCAATTCGACTGCTCGTGAGAGGATCTTCACGAAAGCATCTCAAGATCCCATCTTACGGTAATGCCTGCCTTCAAAATCCGATCTTGCCTCCTCCTCATCCTACTCTCCTCCGCCCTAACCCTCTCCTCCGCCGGCGAGCGACCCTCCGCCTACGAGATGCTGGAGAAGGTCGATTTCCCAAAGGGAATCCTGCCGGACACTAATCTACTTTTGTTTAATCCATTGCCAAGCACATGAAACATATCCATCTTGATCTTGGAATGCAAGAACATTTATGCAGATGCTTGGATTTTTTAAAAACATATATAACAAGCAGTTTGTTTATTATTCATCCACCATTTAGCAATCATTCAATAGAAATAAGCAGGGCATATTTAGAACGTGGTTAAAAAACAGTGAACTAACTTCACTTGGGATTTGGCGGCCATAAATATGGAATCCTACTGACATTGAGCTTATTTATACTCAGGAAAAGAGTGGACGTAACTCTTTGCATCGGCCCTAATATATCGGAGCGGTCAGTCCTACCTCAAAGAACCTTTCTCAAAGAGGCACCCTGTTAAATGGCTATTCCACCATTTGGGCACCAATACTGCTCGCCAAAAGATTTCCTCACTTGTCATGCTATGCTTCGAGTGCGTTGGCATAAAAAACTCTTTAAGATGTGTTTGGTTCAAAGTTATTATTGATAACTTTAATTATCTATCTAATATTATATTATTTAATCTTGTTTGATTTAGATAATGTCTAATTTCCAAGTAATGAATGATGCTCGTTACTTTAACAAAAAAATGATGATAAATCCCAGTCAGTCTCATAGACTCAATCCCTGTGGGTGACAAACATCAACAAAAAGGGCGTATAATCCAGAATCCAATTATCTCTGAAGCGTAAGGTTTTCTTTGATTGTGAAGTTAATAATATATATATTTTTTAAATATCCTCCTACCACACTGAGGCTCTCCAATTTAAATAAGATAGTTTAAATATGTTTCCTTAAATCTTAATCGGATTATCCCATTAAAATATATAAAAATTTATTTTAAATTTTAATTAAAACTATAAATCAATTATATTTATTTATTATATACATTATCAACATATTATTATCTAATATTATTAGTTTAATTCAATTTATTCTAAAAAAATAATCAAATATCAACTTGATTTAGTTGTAAAAATATTTAGGGTTGAACCAAGGATAATATAGTAAATATTAAATTAGATTATACATTAAAACTTTTAAATAAATAAATTAAACCAAACAATATTAGATTATATTTTATTCCTCGTAACTTTGATTATGTGATTTATTGATAATCACATAATTAAGGTAAACACATTCTTAATTCTTTTGTTGGAAGGTGGTGGACTCTTAAATAGCTTATTAGGAAGAGGAAAGGAGTAGTAGTATAATGATTTATATTGTAAAAATGACTTGTATTATAAAAATAACTTATCTTGCAACTTTACATTACATACATTCAATAGAAACTCCTAAATCATACTTCATTAATTAGATATATGAATTTATTCTATCTAGGTACATGAATTATAAGATTCATGTTCCACTTGGTTCATGTACATCAAACATTTATTATAGTTCATGTATTTAAGTTTAATTCAACTTCTAACACTCCGTTTTAAACTTGAATCTTCCTTGCACTAAGCATGAACCTCAGTCTTTGAAAATAATCAAAATTTAGTGACTTTGTAAAAATATTAATAACTTGATCCATAGTCTTCACATACTCTAGTTGAATTTCTTTTTTTATAATGTATTTTCGAATAAAATAATATCTTCTGTAAATATATTTGTTACGTTCATGCAACATTGGATTCTTTGCCAAACTTGTTATCAATCATGATCTTGATAGCATCTTCTTGTTTCAAATGAAGTTTTTTTTAACAATCTTCATAACCATATAACATAACAAGTGCAAGAACTACAACATACTCAGTTTCACAATTAGAAAGTATCATAATAACTTACTTTTTAAAACTCCATGAAATTATATTATTTTTTAAAAAGAATATAAACCACCAATTGTATTTTTTTTAATCATCAATGTCTCCCACAAAATCATTGTCATAATAATCTATCAACTTGTAGTTGCTAGAGGATGAATATAAAATATTAAAATTAAGAGTATCTTTAATATAATGAAGTGCCCTCTTAGCTGCTAACATGTGAGATTCAGTTGGATTCTCCCTCCATAAATCAATTCACAACTCCAACTACCAATAAAATATTAAGTATTACAACTCAAGTATCTTAAGCTCCGATCCTAATAAGACTTATGAATGTAGTTGAATCATTCTTTTTTCTCTTTTATTCACTTTGGATAGTTGTGTTTCAAATTGCATAGGAGTATTAATTGGTTTGCAATTGAACATATTGAATTTTTTAGAACCTCTTTCACATAGCTTTCTTGCGAAATAGAAGTTCCATCCTTCATCTGTTTTACTTGGATTCTCAAGAAATAAGTCATTACTCCTATGCCAGTCATCTCAAATTCATGACTCATGGCTATTTTAAATTCTTCAATCATTTTTTAATTATTTTCTATAAAAATAAGATCATCCATGCAAACAAGTAAGAAACTCTGACATTTTTCTTTCATATAGAGTGCATACTCGTGGGTGCATCTCAAAAAAATATTTTCTTGCAAATACTTGTTAAATCAATTGTTCCAAGCTCTAGCACCTATTTAAGCCTGTAAAGTGTCTCATTTAGATTCAAGACCTTATCTCCATGCTATTTAATCACATATCCAATAGGTTGTTCAATGTAAACATCATCATATCATTAAGTTAACTATTAAGAAAGACATATTTAATATCCAACTGATAAATCTTCCAATGATTTTGAACGATAAGGGATATTCGTAAACGAATTGTATCCAATTGAGCTACCGAAACAAATACCTCATCATAATCAATACCTTATTTTTTGCTTGTAGCCTTTAGCAATAAGTTATGTTTTATATCTTTCCACGTCTCCATTGGCATTCATCTTTATCTTGTGCACCCATTTGACTTCAATAGTCTTATGGTCTTTTGGAAGATATATTTACTCCCAAGTATCATTCTTCACAATAACTTGAATTTCTTCATCCATGACTCCAATCCATTTCTCATCCTCTAGTGTTTCTTCAAAGCTCAAAGGTTCAACATCTACAAGTAAACCAAATAAACTCATTTCATCAATATCCTTAGTCTCATTATAGATATCATCAAGGCAATCCCATGATGCATCTTTATTAAATTATACATCTCTACTAATCACAACTCTTCCTCTATGTGGATTGTACAATTTGTACCATTTGGAATTTTCATCATATCTAATAAAAATAAATTTTTAACTTTGATCATCTAACTTGGATCTTTCTTATTCAAGGACATATGCAAATGCAATAGATCCAAATACTCGTAAATGTAACATAGTTATGTCTTTAGATTTTAACACACTCTTTGTCATATTAAGTATTATCTTGTTTTCCCTTTCAGCAATTCTGTTTTGCTGGGGTGATCTAGGAACTGCCAAAAGATGATTAATATCATGCAACTCACAAAACATGTTAAATGTAAATTCACCGCTTTTAGCGATTTTTAATGTTTGAATTTGATATTTACTTTCTTTTTCAACAAGAACTTTAAAACTTTTGAATGCATCAAATACCTTAGATTTTTGTTTCAAAAAATAAATTCATATCTTTCTGCTGAAATCATCGATAAAGAGCATAAAGTTACAACTTTTATTGAGAGATTCAAGTTTAATAGAACCACAAACATCAACATGGACTAGTTGGAGTGGTTTGATTGTTCTCGGATGGATTGCTTTGGAAAACTCTTTCTTGGATGCTTGCTAAGTAAACATGCTTTACATAATTGATTGGGGTGATCAATTTTTGAAATCCCCTTCACCATCTTATGATATCCCAAAGTTTTATGTCAGTAAAAATTTGAATAGCCAAATCTCATATGTCAAATCCATGATGAATCTTGGATACAAGTCTTCAAACACATAAGTCCATAATTCTTCAAGGCCAATAAAAACATCCTGATCTTTATCATAGACACCTTAGCAATAAGGTTAGAATCTTGATCTCATAGCTAAAGTACACAATCTTTTATATGAATCTTATAATTTCTTTCCAAAAGTTGACTACTACTCAAGATATTACTAGTCAATTTTGAAACATAATAGATATAACAAAGAACTTTATGACCACCATTCTTTGTTTCAAGAAGAATCATACATTTAGGTGGCGGATTCCACCTTTGTGCAGAAGAAAAAGAAGAATCATACATTTGCCTTCAATTTTCATTTTGTGTTGTCTCCAAAGCTTATATAGTCTTTCTTATTTGCCTCAAGCTCAAAAAATTTACTTTTAGCACCCATCAAATGATTGCTAGCTCCATTTTAAAGATAAAATGTGTTTGCTTTTCCAATAGAGTCCTCCTTGAGTATAAAAAATAAAGATTGCTCCACATCATCTTCCTTGTTCTCTATTAGATTTGTTTCTTCATTTTTCATATTTGATTGATACTCCCAAGCATAATGATCAAGCTTGTAACAAGAGTAATATTCAATTTGAGTTTATTTCTTCTATCATCATACCTCACTTGATTGTCTCTTCTCTTGCTCTTTCATCATCTCTTGCAAATATTTGATTTCTTTTATCAAATTGAGAAGATTGCTCATCTCTCCCTTGACCATCGTCACATACCAAACCATGACTTCTGTCTTATCCTTGGCCTTGATCTCTATTAGAAACACTTCCTTTGATTTTCAAATTCGTCTTTGCTACATTCTGATTACTCTTGCTCTCTACAATTCATCCTTTCTTCACGAGCCCGTAATGATCCCTTTAATCCATCAATAGTCATAATCTCTAAATCTTTGGATTCTTTAATTGCAACAATAACATTATTAAATTTTGTGCTAAAAGAGTATAGTAACTTCTCAACTACGTGAATGTTAGATATGATTTTTTCAAGTATATTCATTTGACTAACAATAGTAAAAATTCTTATAAAATAGTCATAAGGTATATATTAACTTTCCTTCATAAAGAGTGATTCAAATGCAACTCATCGAGTTTGAAGTCACACCTTCTTCACCTTATCCACTTCTATAATAGAGTTGTGAAGCATCTTTCACATTTTCTTTAATGTTGTCTCATTGATTAGTTTCTTAAACATGTCTTCATCTAAACCGTGAATGATGATAAGAGCACGTTGATCTCTCTTTTTTTCTTTCACCAAAGCATCCCTTAGTTTTGATATAGAGTTGTCACATCTAAAGACTCTTTAAAATCATTTTCAACATTATCTTACACTCCTTGAGATCCAAGTATAATCTTTATTTTAAGTGACCAATTCTCATAGTTGAGTTTGATAAATTAGAGGTATTGAAAAAAAAGTATTTTGATGTCATTGGCTTTGATACCACTTTATATTTCAATATTAGTCTTATAATAATTTGAAGAGAATAAATCATGATAATCGAGCGATTTTTTTAGGTGAGAGAGATTTTATTCTAATAAAAATTATTAACTCTACCTATTACAATTTGTAAAGTGTATCATCGACGAAAAGAACTCAACCCGACTGCAAACTTCACTGATATAATATATAAAATATAAAATTTATTATTTAGGATCACTGATATAATTTTAAAAAATATATAAAATATTTTAACAAATAAAAGAAAATCTAGAATATGTATTTCAAAATTAATTTTTAAAAATGGCTTACACAAATTTACGAATATGTCTTACAAATAATTTATTATTTGTCCCGTGCACCAAAAAACAAATACTGGAACACCCAGGAATCCCTGTCCGACGAGCGGCAATCGCTGATTGGCCTCTTAAAGAAGAATAGCCAATAAGCCGGAACCCCACGGATCGCCATCCACTAAATTCATCTTAACCGTTCAAGATTATCTAATCCGACGGACAATAACATCTCGGCGCCTAATTTCTGGAAACTTCGAATTCGTTACCCCAGTTCCCGCCTCTTTCCCCTCTATTTAAAGCCCCCTTCGCTGCTCCGCCTCTCGATCCCTCTTCGCCCCCTTTGGTTCGTGGATTCCTCATCGGCTAGGGTTGCCAACGATGGCGAGAACGAAGCAGACGGCTCACAAGTCCACCGGCGGCAAGGCCCCGAGGAAGCAGCTCGCCACGAAAGGGCGCGGAAGTCAGCGCCGGCGACCGGAGGCGTGAAGAAGCCCCACCGTTTCCGCCCGGGGACGGTGGCGCTCAGGGAGATCCGCAAGTACCAGAAGAGCACCGAGCTGCTCATCCGCAAGCTGCCCTTCCAGCGGCTCGTTCGCGAGATCGCGCAGGACTTCAAGACCGACCTCCGGTTCCAGAGCTCGGCCGTGGCGGCGCTCCAGGAGGCGGCCGAGGCGTACCTTGTCGGCGTCTTCGAAGACACCAATCTGTGCGCCATCCACGCCAAGCGGGTCACCATCATGCCCAAGGACATCCAGCTTGCTCGTCGCATCCGCGGTGAGAGGGCTTGAGTGCGATTTCCCTCTTCTATACCTTCTCTGTTCGATGTTGTCGTCTCTAAGCTTATCCAGAAGGATCGATTTCTCTCAACATTACGCCTTGCTTATCTTCGGCTTGTTAAGATGTAATTCTAGTACTTTACAAATCCAGAGCTTTATTACTTCGTTTGATTTTCTTTTTTCTTTTCTTTTCTTTTTTTGAATCCTTCTGCAAAAATAATCTGGCGTGGTGTGGTATGAATTGACTTATTTATCTATTGAATCCTTTCATTTGATCTATCATTGTTAGCGTATAAATCCTTGATATATTAAAACTTAAGTAATTTCGCATTCAAAGTGATAGGTAAAGTATACTTTTGAGATAATGCATTAATGACCCTATCCTCTTTGCTTTGCTTGTATTTGATTATATAAAGAAATGTCTCAATGAATTTCACGCATTTTGTAATTTTGGGTTAATTTATGTTAGCCTTTTGAATGTTTTAGAGATTGATGATCCATGTGAATCACAAATTCTTTTGGTCATATGTAATGTTGCCACAACTCCAATGCCTTCATCAATGTCTACATTTTCTTGTCATATGTGAGGTAGTTGAGAGTTATTCTACTCAACTTCTCATTAAAATTAGCATTGTGTCACATCTTCTATGTAAGCACAACACCTATATCAATACTAGAAACATCACATTGGATTTCAAATGTTTTAGAAAAATCTAATAGGACTAGAAAGGGATTGAAATTTAGCTTTTCTTTCAAAGTGTTGAATGCTCTCTCTTGCTCTTCTCCTTACTTGAATGACTTTTTTTTAATGACTTCAATGAGAGGAGTTGCAATATTACTAAAATTACGAACAAATTGTCTATATAAGTTGACCAAACCATTAAAGCTCCTCACTTGGCTGATTGTTATAAGTGTTGGTCATTCTTGGATTGCTTTCACATTTTCCTCATCCATTTCAATGCCTTTAGTACTAATAATAAAATCAAGAAACACAACTCTTTCTGTAAAAAAGGAGCATTTCTAGAATTCAGCAAAAAAAATTTCTTCCTCCCTTTTGGAGCTGCCTTCCATGTGTTGTTGGTAGCCATGGGTTGTCTCCTCCTAGCCAGTCTTTTCCTCTTGAGTTGTTCCTTCACTTTTATTGCTTGGTGTACCATGTTTGACAACTCAACATGATACTGCAATTCAGCAATATCAACAATTTTTGGATTTAAACCATGCAAGAAACTAGCTATGGTGACTTCCCAATCTTCATCCACATTAGCCTTTATCAAGGACTCATACTTTTGGAGATAACCTCTGTAGTTGTTGATATGAGCTCCTATAGTAATGGCTAGGTACAAATCTCTTTCTCATGATTATCTTCATCTCCACATTAGCCTATATCATGGACATCTCCATCTCTTGTAGAAGAGGACAATGGTTTGAATTCTGGCGAAGTCAGGCAATACCCTCCTGCGTTGTGATCAACTGTAGTTTTTCGATTTACCTCCTCACAGATGGTTGTAGGGCCGATCGTGTGGGGCCGCTAAGGTGGCGGATCCACCTTTTTGTAGAAATGGACATCTCCATCTCATTCCCAGGACATAATTGAGTTGGTTACGATGGAACAGAGTTGTTGAAGTGGGCAAGGATCGAATTTTGATGAAACCGAGGCAATGCATTTTTTTATCGTGGCTAAATGTAGCTTTTCGATTTACTTCCTCACAGATAGTTATGAGGTCGATCGTGTGGAGCTGTTGGAGTGGCGGATTCTACTTTTTTACTGAAATAGACATCTCTATCTCCTTAAAATACTCTTCCATACTTATGGAGCTTTGAGAAAACATCTGCAGCTGTTGAAATAAGCTTATGTAGTAAATGACTGAGTATAAATTTTCTTCTCATGATCATCTTCATTTCCTCCCAAGTGGAGGAAGAAATATAAAGAGAAATTGATATAAATTAAATATATTTTAATCTTAATTAGTATTATTAATTTTTTAAAAATGTATATTATATATAAGATTAAGTTTTTAAAACATCCGAGGGGTAATCATATCCTCTCATCCCCACTTGGCTACGCTAGTGGTCGTCGTCTACGGTAGATTACCGTCGCCAACGGTGGATGGTCGCACGGGGCTTTAAAAATAAAAATAAAAACACAGATGTCAATTCAATAGTTATTTTTGAGTTTGAATTGTAATTCAATAATTATTTTTGAGCTAAATAATTCATGCCAATGTAATCGACTTATTGAATTCAATCGGTTACAAATCTAAGTCGAGTCCGATTTGGATCAGAGTCGGGTCTATCGGATTGACAATGTATGCAAAATAATATCATATTGGAGAAGGTTTCATGTGTAAGTTTCGTGGAAGCTTCTACTGTGCAAAAATAAATAAATAAAATGACGACAAGTTAAGTTTTAATTAATCTCAAACTAATCCTTGTTAGTTAATTCAGTTAATATATTTAGCACGCATCAACATCCCAAGTTAGATTTTAAATTGTTTCTGTAGTTTTTTTTACATAATAATAATAATAGGAGAAAGTTGAGAAAAAAAAGATGAATTTTGGCTCCATTTTTGTTAATTAATAAATAAATAATTTATTTATGGATTAATATATAACTTAAAATAACTGAGTTATTAACCTATTATCTCCTAAATTATATATAACCATTAGATTTTTAACATTAACATTATAACCTCTATAATAAAAGGCAAGATTTTATTAATGAATAAATAGTTTATTTATAGACTAATTTATAACTTAAAACAACTGAATTATTTACGAACTATCTCTTCAATTATAATTAGTAATTTTTTAACATTAACTATTAAATTGATAATACAAACATTAAACTGAATGAATTTAATATTCAATTTGATAAGAATTTATTTATGTTCATTCAATACATATAAAATTAATTAAATAAATATTTTAAAATACTTTATTAATATTCATGAATAATATTTGTGAATCATATTCATCAATACAATTTTTATCAATTTGTTAAATAAATAAAGAAACTTCCAAAATGAATAAATAAGTTTTATTACCAAACTCAACAACTAATTAATTAATTAAGTTTAAAATGTAAAATTTTTAAATAATCAAACAAGTTTAAATTGAGAACTCGATAACAGCTAAACGAACCAAACTTAAGTCAAGTCTAAACCAAACTCAAGTTCATAAAAAAGGAACCAAACCAAGTTTGAACAATGATTTCAATGACTTGATTCATTTTATACTTAGCTTGACTTGGTTACCTTATCAAATAAACTTGAACTTCGTAAAATTTAACTTAATTTGACTCGTTTACGGTTCTATTTCACATGACAGTAATAGGAGGGCTAAGATATAGTGGAGCTCGAGGAGATTTCATAAAAGAGTATGCAATACTTGTCCATAATTATTGCAAGACGTAGGGCAAAGAGGCCAACTTAGGACCACTTGTGGATGAAAATTATATCAAACCAAATTAAAATTTAAAAATTATTTATGAATTTTGTCATGGCATTGCTAAGTCAGTTCAGTCGACTTAGGACCACTTTCGGACGGAAGAAGGTGGATTAGGTAGGTATGTAGGTGGGCGGGCCGACTGAGTTGCGGTCACGGTGCATCAAGTCGGCAT
>JBBMKF010474843.1:0-10250 GCA_037834155.1 Curcuma caesia | reverse complement strand
AATCGAAGATGTCATAGCCAATTAGTGTCTTTGTAGCAAGCATTTAGACACTTGACAATATCATTTTGAATATTAAGTGAGAACATTCTATTTCTTGTCATAGACACATTAACAATTAAGCGACCAATATCATCTTTCAAGAAGAGCATGCTATCTTTTAGGTGAATATCATATCCTTTTTCCAAGAGTTGTCCTAAACTCAAGATATTGCTTTTCATATTTGACATAAAGTAAATATTCGAAATAAATTAATATTTTCCATTCTTCAAGCGGATGAGAATGTTACTTTTACCTTTTATGTTGATCTTTGATTCATTTCCGAATGATACATTGCCACCAACTGATTTATCAAGCTCTATGAACATGTTTCTTTTTCCACATATGGTTGCTTGCACCATTGTCGAGATACCACATTGTATCTTCGCCTCTTTCATTATCTTTGTATGCTAGCAATAGGGTTTCATCTTTTTCTTTTCTTTCTTCTATATAGTTTACTCTTTCATATACTTTCTTCTTAGATGATCTACACTCTCTAGTATAATGACCAAACTTGTCACAATTGTAGCACTTAACTTGAGATTTATCATATCTCGAGTTTGTATGACCTCTTCCACGTCCTCTTGTTGAATTTTCTCCTCTTTCATTGTTGTTATTGGAACCCCATTCTTGTTCACTAGCATGCCCTCGTCCATATCCACGACCTCTTCCACGTTGGCTTTTATTGTTAGAGAAACTTTCATCCTTCTTAGTTGGTTGAAGAGACGTCTTAAGGAGTTGTTGAGTGATCTCTTCATTTATCTTCTTTTTTTCTTCAGATCCATGGTCTCTTCAATGATAGTTGTAATACTATCAAATCTTGAATCCAATGATCGAAGAATTTTCTCAATAAGAGTTATTTCTTCTAATTTCTCACCATTTCTCTTTAGTTGATTGGAAATGGTAGACACTCTAGAAAAATAATCGGATACTAACTCACCTTCCTTCATACGAAGAGCATCAAATTGACTTCTTAATGTTTGAAGGTGTACCTTTTTCACCTTTTCTTCTCCTTGATATGAGACTTGGAGCTTTTGCCATGCTTGCTTGGCTGAAGTAGCACTTGAGATTTTCTCAAAACCATCATCGTCTAAGGCTTGATAAACAAGGAAGAGAGCCTTTTTGTCTTTCTTTCTTAAATCTTTCAAGCTATCTTTTTGAGTAGAAGATAGTACTGACTCATTGTTTGACTCATTATAGCTTTTCTCCACGACCTCCCAAACATCATGCGCTCCAAGGAGTACCTTCATCTTGATACTCCAATTGTCATAGTTACTCGTCTTGAGTATTGGAACTTGAAAGGGAATCATACTTCCATACGACATGACTCTGATACCACTTTGTTGGAAAAATAAAAGAAGTTTGTGGAAGAAAGATTTCACTTATGTGGAAAAGGAAGAACAAGGAAACACTAAACTCCAAATTTTTTTATCTACTTCTTTTACAAACAATTGACATATTTATAGCCTACTTAACATAACCCATGTAAACCCACTAACTTCACTATTTTATCCCATTCATTTCATTAATGCAACATGACCACCACTATTCGCCACCTCATCAACACACTAACTCCACGTACGATATTATTTCAATATCACAAAATTAAATTATATTTTCAACACTGCTAAGTTGAATATTGAAACTGTGATAGTCTTCTTAGCTCCACATAGTGGCCTCTGATAGATGTGATAGTCACACCATCAAATCCTTTGACCTTAATACAAATTTGACTTCTTTTATCATAAAATGTACCATTGTAGGGGAGAAATATAGGTATATAACCTAAAGTCCATAACCATTTTGCCCCAAGAGCATCGCCTCCATCTAAGAACAATAAAATAAAATCAATGGTTAACTCCTGGTTTGCTAAGGAAACCTCGATGTTGACCTTTTAATATAGTAGTAATTGATTTCCTAACAACCACCTTAACTTAAAAAAATTGGAGGCTTATCTTCTGGTTGATTGAATCTCTTCACCATGGTTGTGTCCAAGAATTTAGTTCTTCTAGAATAAATAAGCACTCTCACTGATTTGTGCTTAATAAATCCTTAAGATTTTCATTGTTATGCCTATAGTATTATGATGAAAGTCATCACCTTCTTGAACAATTCTTTTTCATCATTAAGATTGTCCACATCTGTCAATTGGTTGAGCATGATTTCATTTTGCTTGAAGTGATGCCTTTGATGCTACTTGATTCTTGGTTTTTATTACTAACATTTTTTTGGTACACTCTTCAATATTTTGTAATTTGAAATCCTTCTAGTTGAGTTGAATTTTACTGTGTGACTAGGATTTCAGTTTTCCTGACTCAGAGCCTCTTTGTTTGTTACCAATCTATTATGTTTTTCTTAATTTAGGTATATCCTTTGCTTAATTTAGTGACACTTCCTAAATTCTGTATTTTAAAAATCACAGTGTATGGATCGTTTAGCCTTGTTGAAGCCGTCTCTGACAAGGTTCTTTATTGGTATGTTCTTCTGCATAAAAATAGTTTTTTTCTTTTCTATTACCATAATATAGGAAGTTTTCTCAAAAATTTTATTTATGACAATTGTTCATTGTGGTTAATATTCATGATATTTCCAAAAATGTTGTTATCAGTTAGTCTCGCGAACTATAATTTAGCATTTTGTTTGATACATGATGCAAATTTGAGAAAGCTTAACATCATGCATTGTCTCATTTTTCCTTCTCTATTTTTTGTTATTTGCGGGTATTTCTGTAAAAACAAAAAAGAGAAAATACTACAGCTGGATTTCTACTGGATAACACCCATATGCACTAACCCTCTAGGCAAAAGGAATGTCAGCCTTCAGGTGCTATTATCATGTTCCACCTTTCGTCTTAGACTCATATTTGTTGATCATGCAGCCTTAGACTGCTTGTCTAAGGAGGGATAAGACTATAAACAACTGGTGCATAGAGATATGCAGTGTTATGCATTAGATACACTCAGGGTATGTATGCAGATCCTTACACCTAAACTTGGGAAGGATATTCTTGTTTTTCAGATGTCATATCAGTTATTTGCCTGCCAAGGGTTATAATAAGCTTATATGATTTTTTGTTTCAACAACACATGTATTGTATGGCAGAACCGTGGAGTGATTGTTTTATCTGAGATATGAATTTTTCAAAGTAGTTGCATTTCAGCAAAAGGTTGATGCGTACATAATATGAATGCTCATAGGCAACTTCTGTTATACTCGGAGTATGTATGTAGATTTTTTGATTTAAGTTTTGGGAATGACATCGTGTTTGTGATGCCTTGTTAATTATTGGCCTTTGCAGCCATTGGTTGATGAATGCATAACAGGAATTCTTATTTAAGAAACTTTCCATTTTCTCTCATATTTGACTGGAAGAGTGAAATTATATTGAGTTTTCGTAGCTGTTAAGAATTGAGTCTGTGAATCATTTAGCATAAGCCCTTAGGAAGGGCCCAATTTATAAATTATTGGTCTAACATTAATGGTTAACTTTAACATCTTTGTCTGCTACTAATATTTTCAGCCTTTTTAAGTTCAAAGAAATGTTTGCCACCATTTGTAAGTTGATTATTCAATTTTGTTATTCTTTTCATTTCTCAGGTGTCCATTCTACTACCAAATTAAGTTTGCCTGCCTTGTTTGGCTCCAGTTTCCATCGGGTCATGTAAGCAATCTACAACAAAATATTTATATCCTAATATGAGTTTTTAATGAAATGATCTTATTTAGCACTTCCACAAACAATGTGCTCTGGAACATGGACATAATAATCTTCCATAAACAATTTGTGTAAATGGCTACAGAACTACAGTATATAATCGGTCATTTTATTCAATTTTGTCATTGATTGGTTTAAATGTCTTTTAAAAATAATTTAGTGCTTCCTTTTTTTTATATGAATAGCAAAGTTCCTGTTCAGCTCTTCAGCTGAGATCTTTTTCATTTTACTAGTTCCAACTAATTTATATCCCCTATGGAACTGGAACTTCACTTATGTAACTTGGAGGGTCAGAAATGCATATACCTCTTCTCTATTCATCTTACATATTATCGTTTTCTTGAAGACCCATTACTTACACGAAGGTCAAAAATTCTGATATTTCAGATAAAGAGGAACAGTTTGTCTATAAATTACTTGATCATCTTTGTTTTGTATTTCTCATCTCTATTTTCTGGAGTCATAGAGATGAGTTGTACTGTGAAATTTTGGAAAACGTTAGAGAGGAGGGAAAGGTATGCCATAAATATCTGTGAGAATCTATTTGGTTTCATGTTTGTGAGATCAACTATAGGTTTTATTTAATTAATAAGATAACTAATGGAAACACAAAAGATAGAAGGATTTGACTTTAATTAACTTTGAAAAATAATAATTAAAGTCAAATCCTTCTATCTATTTGACTTTAATTGACTTTGAAAAATCTTTTATTGTCCCTAGACAACTATTGCAGTAGGTTTTGGAGAATAAAATGATATATAATAAATTCTAATGTTGTGATGGAAGATATGCATGATAATGTTGTTACTAGTGTTAGAACTATAGGGTGTTTGATAACTAATTTTTCAAAAAGTTGTAGGTTTGCATAGTCAGCTGGTATCTATCCTCTTACATTAGTGCTAGATGAATAAACCAATTATGATATAGATAAAATCTCTTTGGTGTGTGTGTTTTTGTAGATATTTTGTTAATGGACGAGTGTATTATAGATTAAATTTGAGGCTTGAGTTGCTGAGAAAAATCTTTGAAACAGAAAGTTTTATAAAAGTTTTGTATCACCTTTCATATTTTATGGATCAAAGTACCAAGTAGTTTGGTACAAAAAGGTAATGTTGCATATATGAAAATGCTAAGATGGTCGTGTAGTTAGTAGAAAGGATAAAACAAAACAATGCTGATATCCAAGTGTAATTAGGTATAGGTCCAATAGATGAAAAAATGATGGAAATTAAATTGAGATGGATTGAATATGTTTAATAGTGACCAATAGATTCTATAACTTGAAGAGTTAAACCTATTATATTGGATTGCGTAAGGGATGGAGGGGAACCAAAGAAAATATTAATCAATTTAATAAAAATGACTTAATTGATTTATCTTGGTAGTGATCTAGCCTTGCATTGAGCACTCAATGAAGGGATAAGATTTATGTACCTGAACCCCAAATGATGGGACAAACATGGATTGATGATAGTTAAGAATCTGCAAGTTGCCCATGAATTTCTCTTCTATGTTATCATCACCTCATCTCTCTTCTCGTGTAGTTATCCATCAAAAGTTTCATGGCTCAGTAGAATAATTAAGCTTTATGCATCACTAATTCGTTTTACAAGATGTTCATTACTCTGAGAAACCTGATTTTTTTGTTAACTTCGTTCCTGTGTGCTCTTCATGTAATGCACAGAGGATACAAACTGTATGCTTTCACTTCATTTTTCCTCTATTTTTTATTTGAAGTATAACTGAAGTGATTTAGTTTCCATTTTCAGGGTTCAAAATATTTGTATGCAAGATACCTTCGACCATTCTTACAGAAACATCAAGATACACTTGATCACCTACTGAATTCCTTGTCCCACGAAATTGTATGTCATTTCGTCGTAACTCATCTTGGTTGGTAAAGTTTCAGTTCTCTATAGATCTGCAAAGGCTGCAAGATATTGGAAGCCAATTTTGTATTTATAAATTTTGATGAATGTGCACAGTAGAATAAAAACCTTTTTATGTAAAGCTTTGATATCTTAATGGCTTTGGTTACTTTATATACTATATTTATATCAATCTCTTGGGTGATGTAGTTATCTTCTATGATTTATCTGCTGCCCTTTATTTTTGTGAATTAAAAAGTCTATCCTTCTGTTTTATTTTTCATCAAACAATCTGCACGTGATGATGACAACCATGATCTGCTCTTTTTTTGTTCATTGTCTACTAAGCTTTGCAAAGAATGGAATTCTCAGCACATCTTGCTCACGAGAATACCTTGTAAATGTTTGTCATATGATATTAAACTCTTATCTGTTTGTAACTTTTAGGAGAAGTTCATTAGCAACCATCAACAAGAAATTCAATTCACAAAGGCTGTGGCTGTGAGATGCGCAATCACAGGTAATTGTGTTGTCTCAGTTGTACTGTTTTTTTTTCATACAGAAATAACACACCAAAAAAAAAGAAGAGGTTGATGTGTATTTCATTGTTTTCTCGACGGCTAAGTATGTTGAGTGACTGGCTATTTGGGGGATTCTCTGAGGATTTCCGTGTTCCAAGTATTGTTGCTAATACTAATTTGACAAACAAGTTATAAACTTAAACGGTGTTTACGTCTCTCTATCACATGTATTAGATGTCAAACAACTGCAACTTGATCTTGTTTTGGGTTTTGATTGCTTTCGTGGTTGTGAAGGATGTTGAATGATTAACTATTTTGGGTCTCTTCCAAGGATTTAATTGGTTCCAAGTATTGTAGCTAAGTATAGTTCAACTAACACTTTAACCCTAAATAGCATGTATGCCTCTCAAATGCATCAGATATCAAACAACTGCAAATTGACAATTGCATTCTATCTTACGAGGAGCATCTTAGCCTATTTACATTGCATATGTGATTTACCTAAACCCTAAACTGTAACCTAAGTAGGGAATTATCTTATGTGGTTTTTGTAACCAATGTTATAGTATTGTATTTGTTATTACTTTCATTTGACATGGTGTGTTCACAAGCGCACCTTTTCAAATACTGCTTTTCATTTGCTCTATGATCTAATTGTTTTGGACTGCAATTGACTGGAGGTTTACTATGTGAATATGTTTCAGCAAACAAGATTTTGAAGGATATCATCAGTCCTGCACGTATCCACGAACCAGGCACTGCTGAGTCTCGAAATGCACAAACGAGTCCGCAAAGCCAAGATTTAGTCCCCAACTCCGATTCTGAATCGGAGGCTGAAAACTGAAGCCTACCACTGGGAGAGTTTCCATTTAGGTTAGTGTGTAGTTAGAATAATTAGAAACAAAAATTTTATGCATTATTGATGTTTCTCCTGTTCATATTTTTCACTTGGGTAGTTGTGAATTTTCGTGGCTTTGCAATAAGTTTATGGTTTGAATGATCTGCCTACTGAAGCATACGTATCTCTGTGTCATTGTGACAGATTTAGATCTATAAACAGGATGGACTCTTTTTTGTTCAAGACTTGTTTTCAAGAAAGGTGGATTAAGGTGGTTGAAAAGTGGTGGATAGTGTCAAGGTTGAGTTATTGCCGCTATAAAACTCTAGCTTAGACCTTGGAGAAATTGGCTAAAGAAGAGATTAAGTTGTTAGGAGTTCAGCCAATTTGAACGGAGCAATGGGTTTAATTCGTCTGAAGTAGGCCTTCGGTGGCGATAGGTAAAGTTTCTATTTAGATTTGATCGATCAATCAATCAAGAGTCCAATTGAGTTTTTTTTTGTTGAAAGATGAGCTGATTGTACAAGGTGAGTGGGTGCACATTAACCTTGACACTAACTTTGTGGCGAAGTTGTGTTGTGGCATGTGGTGAAGCAGTTTGGGCTAAATATAATGATGTTGAGGTGGAAAGGGCCAAGTGAGCTAAGGCGAAAAGGAGATTACATATCTGTCCCTTTTTACATGCTTCAAAAGTGAGTGTCTATTCGTTCTAGAGCTACGGTGTAACAGTAAAATATTTTCATAATTAATTAAGCATCATGGATCGATTCTTAATTACGATACAGATTAATTTGCTATAGTAAGAAGACAATCTTTAAACACTAGCTATGGAGAATGAGTTGTTCGTACTTCTCGATTTATTTTGATAATCGATGAAAATTTTTTATGAGACTGGATCGATCACCTCCTAGATTAATCGATTTAAAGAATTAGATAATTATAAAAAAAAAAGTGTCAAAAGTGTCCAATTCAGTATTGTGTGCCAAATTGTTAAGATGTTTTGATGGATCGTAAACGGCCTAAACACGTTGGGGCTTCTCGTTAATTGAATTTAAAACATGTGGATTAGATACTCTTAATCATTTTAAAGTGCACATGTTACTCATTTAAGTATCTTCAGCGGTCATTTTACCAGTTAATCCTTCAGTTTCATCGTCATCCCTCAGTAAAAACTCTGAAGAGCTTCAGTTGTGCACGAAATTTGCCAAATTTAGGTACAATCAAAACAAAATTTGGATTCACATCCTTTTATATAGCCCTTTTTTCTTAAAAAAAAAATTTATTGAATTGCAATGCTAATAACAGAGTTAACAAAAATATCTATTTACAACAATACAAGTATATTTGTTTATCCGTGTGCGAGATGGTTCAGTTTTGCATTGTCCCATTTTTTTTCAATAATAATAATTTAGCTATTTATGCACAAACATATTTTCAATGTTAATATGGTTTGTTTTATTTGTCATTTTTTCATTTACTGCAGTAAAAAATGAAATAGCTACAGTTAATCATTACGGAAGAGAGTATTATTTTGGCGTCGTCGAGATTCGATTCTTGTCCATTGCAACAAATCTGTCCCATAATAATCAACTCAATCATGTCCTAAAGGTATCTTTTTATCGATATTCGAATCCTTGCCTTCTTCTGTAACTTTGTTCCGTTGTAACTAACTCAGTTACGTCTCAAAGACATCTTTTTTCTACCTGTAAATTTTGTATTGGTTGTTTAATCAAGGACAGATTTAAGCAATTTAACTTGTGTAAAGCAATTCGGAATCACAAGTAACCAATGACAACATTGTCTAATTAGCTGACCTCAATCTTCAGTTGCGTAAATTACGCCAGTGATCCCACTTTCACTAGGTTTGTCCCTTAAACCTAAGTGAAGTCTTAAGATCCAACTAAGTCACACACTGACTCTAGACCTATTGCCAATTCAACTTAACTATTGCCGACAACATGACAAAAATGATCTTGAGCCATAAATAAATAAATGTAGAGGTGAACAAATAAAAATTCCAACTAAGCAAATCTCCTAAATTTATTCAATGAGTATATAATGAATTTTGATATAAAACAATATGATATGATCCGAGATCAAGGATGAGGGAACCATCAGGGATAAGGTTGGTGACAGATCAAAGGTCTTCGCTGTGGATATCACTGAGCTAGAAATCCACAGGCTTGGGAGAATCTCTGCAACAGTCAAAAAGAGTTAGAATAGTGGTCAAAATTAATCTTGACGAAACCATTCCGACATTTAAATCAGACCTTGGTGATTGGAGAATGAAGAAGAAGAAGCATGGCAAGTAAAGAAGTAATTGGATTTGTGTGCGCAAACATGTGCATATCGAAGCAGACATTTTTTTATACTACCTCCTTAGCAAAATGGGCGACACCCATGACCCTCAGTTCTCTACATTCTGATTGAGAGTGTGCCACGTCATCACATCTCCTCCTCACCTTGTGGTCCATGTTGTCTCATGTTTCTCTCATTTTTTGTTAATCGTGTTGTCTCATGTTCACCATGTTCGTGACTAAATCTGTCCTCCCTAGTTGAGCATCGAGTGATAGAGGTCTTGGAGTCGGACATTTGAATAGCAAGAGACTCGGAGTTGGGAGTAGGAAGCCGAGTGGTAGCAATCCAGGAGTCGAGAGTTGGATGTCGAGTGCTAGTAGTCCTGGAGTCAAAAGTCGAGCAATGAGTGATAATGATTTTGGAGTCGAAAGTCGAGTGTGTGATTGCCACTGCATTAAATTTGGATTAGATGTGAGTCTGACTCGACTTGAATGCAACTCGAAAGTTCTAAACTTGGGATCTCCCCTAGTGGCTAACTTGACCTGTTAGCGGTCTAATCAAAATGGGGCTCATCTTGACCTAGTCCAAATTATCTGACTCTTGACTTCCATTTGCTGCATGGAATCGAACTCTCTACCACTTCATAGTGTTTAATGAGCATTTTGCAAGAATGATTTTAGGACGTTGGACATGTTAAAGATGAGAGCCAATATGGATATCAGTCATCTTTTCAATGACAACAGTAGTCAAAATTAACCAATTTTCTTTTTTTTTTTAAAAAAAAGAAGATAAATGTCACAACTTTCTTAGATGAAACTCAGCAAAGAGTAGAGTCCACTTACCTAAGCTTATAAGATAAATTTTTGTATAGGTTCACAAGTTATCATGTAAAAGTAAATTGGGATGTAGGGACCCACTTAAATGACATTCCATCAAGTCTTATAAAAACCCTTTTAAATACTTCACAATGCCTA